>BQNB010042818.1:4794-45890 GCA_026074375.1 Tanacetum coccineum | reverse complement strand
ATATATATATATATATATATATTTATATATATATATACATATATATATACATACATATATACATACATACATATATATATATACCTATATATACATATATATATATATATATACCTATATATATATATATATATAATGTCTTTTCACAAAACCCTTAAAGTATGTATTAACCCACGATCTTGGGGAAAACAACTCGTAAAACCATTATCTAAATTAAATAAAAATATGAAAAAGAAGACTTGTAAAATTAAAACTATCCAAAAAGAATACGTCGAGGTCGAGGTACTCAAATCTTCAACTCAACATTCTTTCGTTAATGAAGTGTTTGCCTTAAATATATCCGAAGAAGATATTGAACCCCAACCCAATTCACCACCCCAAGAATTAATAAACTTAATCCTGATGATCAACCCATGTGGGAAAGTGCTAAGACTGTAGCACTGACTCCTAATTCTATCATTGTTCGACCCGATGTTGATGAAAACTTTGTTATCAATAGTACCCACATGAAAATGATTTAGGAAAATAAGTTTGATGGTTATCTGCGGACCGATCCGCATGACCACATCCGTGAATTCCTCGGAATCTGCGACATGTTCAAATATGGTGAAACTCAAAGTGAAGCTGTCAAGCTTTTAATACTTCCCTTATCCTTGTACGATAAAGCTAAAACATGGTTTGACGAACTTACTGAAGAGTCTATAACATCATGGGAACAAATGAAAAGAATTTTTATAAACAGATTCTTTCCACCTTCATTATTTAATCATCTTTTACTCGAAATCAAAAATTTCACTCAAAACGTACGTGAAAGTTTAACCGACATTTGGTTACGACTGAAGAACATGCTTCGAAAATGCCATGGGCATGGTTTAACCAAAGGAGCTATTATTCAAATATTTTATCACGGTCTAGACGAATCCACTCAAGGAATCCTAGACGTAACTGCTGGAGGAATCTTCCTCTACAAAAGTCCTAATCAAGCCTTTCAATTTCTTGATTACAAAGTCCTTTTCAAACTTAATTGGTCCACTAAATCTAAAAATGAACATCATCAAAGATCTGTTGCTTTCGTCGATGGAAGTAATAATAATGATGATATTTATCGATTAATGGAAAAATTGGAAGCTCTAACTATAAAAATGGATTCTCATTTTCAGAGATTAAAAGAGGAGATGCATGAGATGCGTAATAATTATAACAACCGTGGATGTGACCACGCTTCTAAGAACGATGACGCGCCGATGTGTGAACATCATGAAGTAAATTACATCCAATCTGAAGGTTATCAAAACCAAAATTCCCATGATTCATATTTTCGCCAATCCCATCATGATCTTAATGATTCTGAGAAATCGCTCACAGAATTAAACAGAGATGTCAAAAATGATCTCAAAGATTTCAAAAGCTGTGTCCGTAGCATGAGAACTGTTCATGATAAACTTTTTGATAGAGACGATCAATCTAAAACTGATTTCAAAAAATCAATCACTAAATTCTTGGATGGTCAAAGAGTTGCAAGTATGTATATCAAGAACAATGTTAACGATATAATTATCAAGATGAAGCAAAATGAAAAGAATTTCCAAACTAAAATTAAAAACATGGAAAGAAAATTAGATGAGTGGTCGAAGTCTCAAAACGTATCTTTAGAACAAATCAATAGGACTAAACCACCACCTCCTCCTCAAGCTCAAACTGAGCATGTAAATGCCATATTCATCAGGAATGGAATGTCTGATGATCCTTCAAAAATTCTTAAAGATCCACCACCTCCTATTATCGTTAACAATAAAATAAAAAAATACCGACCTATTAAGACATCAAAAAAGGGCTATCACGTGGTCAAAATAAAAGAATATCCATTAAGGTGAGTATATTCCAAAGTTCCCGTACCATTAATCTTTTAAAGTGGATAATTCCCACTTGAACCGTGTTGTCAAGAAATCATAAATCAAGTTAAGTGTAACAATAGTAATAAGAATAATTATAGTAATAGTAATAATAATAAACCTATAAAAAAACTTGTTGCATATGCTAAATGCAACCGTGTCGCCTACGAAAGTGCACTTTTGTATTTTACGGTTTTCATAGTGTTGTTTAGATTAATAAACAGGTGGAGCTTGGATGGCAGTGATGACATATCACATCGGGACGGATATATGTGGAGTATTATATTACATGTGGTAGAATACACATGCTTGGCATTTCGTTTAGCACCGTATCTTTCAGAATTCAACCAAGTACTTATGAGCCTCGGGAAGTTTTGTTTCTCTCATATTGATTTTTCCCACTCTTCCCACTTTTAAATTATTTGTAGATTACGCATATTGTTGAGCTTAAGTGTGGGGGGGGAATAAATTTAAAAATTAGACTCATTATTAATTGCTAACTTTTGTTCTCCCTCGGTAATCTAAAAATCTAATCTTGTTTTTAATTTTTTTTTATTTTGTCACTTAGGTTAATATATTAGAATAAAACGTAATAATAATAATAATTTTTTTTGAAACCAGAGACGTGTCCAGATTGATAGAGCAGATCCGACTCAGGATCGATGACATTACGTGCGTATTTATACCAATTACCCAATAAATGTGAGGTTCGCCTTTAAATCTTATGAAGATAATTTTTGCCTTTAGCTTTCTCGAGTTAAGGTTTGAATGCAACTGCAAGTGTCTCATCCATCGTTACGGCTGTGTATTTGTAGTTTTGTCACCTTTTCTGGAGCATTGGTATCGGTTTAAAAATTGTATGACTATGCCGGTGATTTATTGATTCTAGAACTTGTGCTTGAAATCATTACGAGACCACAGTGAGATCACGTTCGCGTGATAAAGGTATTTTTAAGTGATAATTACACTGATTAGCTAACCACCCAAATAAAACCTAGTTGTTAGCACTCATGTTCAGTGCTAGATACCCTTAGTTTAACTCGCTAAGCCATACTATTAATTTTTCTCATCCACTAAAAAAAATACAAAAATATAACCTTTAGCCTAGCCTTACCCATTATTGAAAGTCCCAATGGTTGGTTGCTAGTTCCTCGGTATGATTGGTTGATTTTTGCTTATAATTTACTCGCACTTTGTTATGAGGGTTGTGCCATTCCAACGAAGATGAAGAGTGCACGCTTTGTGTTTCGTGTTTTTTGTGGTGTACGCTTATCACAAGTGTGGGGGAATTGTTAGTTGTGTGAAAGGTTAAAAAAAGAAGTAAAATCGAAAAAAGGAAAAAAAGAGAGAAAAAGTAGTGAATAAGAGTTGGATTGTAGTTGTCATTTGCGACGTATTGATATATTATATTTGTGTCAGTTTGATTATGATCCGAGAGAGTTGAGTGATGTTCGAATTTACTCACGAGTTTGTGGATTGTCATAACTAGCAACATGGGTTTCTTGGACTTGTCGACATGTATATTATAAAACCAATTCCAGTATATATTTCCCATGCCTTTTCCATACCCCGTATAAACCCAAAGCCTGTACATTACAACCCGAATAAAAGTCCTCTTTTGATATTTTATACCTGGTGCTTACGCCTTGTCGGTGCAGTTTTTGTTTCTTGTATAAGCCTATGGTAACTTAATGAATCTGTCTGAGCAATTGCGTGTGATTCCTCTTTTACTTATCCCTCTATACAATCACATAACGAGTGATTGAGTTAATTATACATTTCCTTTATTCTGAGGTGCTTAGTCATGTTATTACAACTTGAAGATCATTGGGTATTGTCAAACATCTCTGCTTTCACATATTAAAAATCCAAAAATATTTTTCCTAATTCGATGTTTGTTTCGTAAAGCTCATTATTTTTCCCTATTTTGCTTGAGGACAAACAAACCCTTAAGTGTGGGGGTGGGGGGGGGGGGGGTTTGCGCCTTTTGTACTTATTTATTAAAAAAAAACCAAAAATATTTTCGATAATCTACACTCAATAAAAATTTTAAAAACTAAAAATTAAAAAACATATATCAAAATTTAAAAAATATATGTGTATAAAAATTTCCTTGTCTTGTCATGTAGGAATCTTGTTTTTAAATTTCTTTTCTTAGATTTGCTTGAGGCCAAGCAAAGTTTTAAGTGTGGGGGATTTGATAACGCTCAAATTATACACGTTTCTATATGCGTTACCAGTGCTTTTATGTATATAAATTGGTTAATTATAAGAAATTTTGGTATAGAATCGAGTAGTTTTTCTATTGTAGGTTCTAAGTACTTGTCGTGGAAGAAAACGGAAGAATACCCAAAGATTTGAAGCTTAAACGAAGAAATAACTGAAGATAAAGATCTCCGACACTTCAATTTTTGCCAAAAACACGTCATACAAACTCCGTTAGAAGAATTCTGGCGGCCACGTGAAGAGATATTCAAATTATCTACACAACGTTGAAAAAGGCAAATGTGCAGAAATTGCCCCAATTATTGGCCGCAACATCCAAGAAATGATGCGGATGCACTTTCATTGAAATTTAAGAGAATTAAATGGCAAGCAAGTTGTGACAACATTAACATACTAAGGCGTTTGCACAAATAAGTTTTGTGTAGTACTTATTGGCCTTTTTTTTTAGCCCTATAAAAGGCCAACCACTAATCACCTCATTCCAATATCTCCTTACAGCACACAAACCATCAACAGCTTAGAAAGGGAGAAATTGGTAATCTTGGCTTGATAAACCAAGGATCCAAACACCCCTTCAAACTACCACCACTATCCACCATCGATTTCCAGCAACCAACCACTATTATCAAACCTCATATATCCGTTTCCAGAATCAAACACCCTATAGCTTGAGACAGTCACCATAATTCTTCAGTGTTCATTATAGAAACCCATTGCCAACACCCTTTTTCGTCTACCAATGTTTGTTAGCCGTTGATTCTAATGATATTGGTGGATATATCGTAGTTTGAATACATAATTATAGGGAGATAGGATAGGTATAGGAATCTACACTTGATGTCGGAATTGAGTTATATAGTCGAATAATTGGTTAGTTCGAATCTTTTTGTTCTCATACACTTTTGTTACGAAATCGTTGGTAACACTTATTATTTATATTTCTGATAGAAAAAATTATAGGTTTATCATGTATAATATGTGAAGTTTAGAAAATACATGGAGGTAGGATGTATTAAAGTTTGTGTTAGGGGGCATTATGTGATCTATAATATGAGCGTTTGGATAAGTGTTTAATTGAATTGGAAACATAAAATTATATAAGAATAAGTCCAAAAAGGACTCCTTTTATATATGTGATTTAACATTCTTAAGATTATATAATTGGTATATAAATAACTTATAAAGTCGAGAAGATTTGTTGATAATAATCGATATCATCACTAGTTACACTTATAGGCCCGAAAGGTATTTTACCTTGTGAAATCTTTATTCTTTAAACTTGTAAACACTATCCTAAACACTTCATTGTCATAGTGATCATTTCCTAAACAAACATACTTTAATCATTTACTTGAATCATCCTTTTATCCGATATATGTACGATTTGGTTAACTTGATCCGTGATAATCATTTTAGCCTTAGCACCTTAATTACAAACTGTGAAAACTTCAATTCTCTTGGGACGACCTGGACTTACCTAATACTATATTACACTCGATTGGGTATACTTTCCCGAGTGTTGTGTTTTTAGTTAAAATTGGTATTTCTAGTTATTATAAATTTAAAGCTTGGAAAACACACATCAGTGTATATGGCGATTTATACGTACTATTTAATACCGCAATTTATACCACTTTCTAGATGGCGATTTATACATTTTTCTTAAGGTGATTTATACATTACACTTGGGTGATTTATACACTTACCTTAGGATATTTATACCATATTGCCTTGGAGATTTATACGGTTTTTCTGTGATTTGTAAAATCTCGTGAAGTATTTAATTATTTTCTTGGTTTTATCAAGAATTGTAAAATCTGGTGTAATCTTAAGACTCATTCACTCAAAACAAACAACAATTTAACACAACAACCTCTAATCACTTAACGATCAAAAAGTTATCTTCTTTCATTTAATCCATCAAATCAAAATGACAACATTAGCAGAGTTTATGATAATTGCTTGTGCCGACAACCATCCTCCTATGTTGGAAAAGTCCTTGTATGACTCGTGGAAGAGTCATATGGAATTATACATAGAGAATCGGGAGAAGGGGAGAATGATTCTTAACTCACTTCAAAATGGTCCACTTGTTTGGCCAACTGTTGTTGAAGAAGATGGCACTACTAGGACAAAGAAGTATGAAGAACTTTCTGTTGCAGAGAAACTCTAAGCTGATTGTGATCTTAAAGCTACAAACATCGTTCTTCAAGGTCTTCCACTAGATGTGTATGCCATTGTAAATTATCACAAAGTTGCCAAAGAGATATGGGATAGAGTTAAGCTTCTTATGCAAGGCATGAATTTATCATTACAAGAGAAGGAATGTAAATTGTATGACGAGTTTGATAAGTTTTCATTTATAAAGGGTGAAACACTGTATCAGTACTACTAGAGATTTGCTTAATTAATCAATAACATGAATGTTATCAATATGTCAATGAAACTAGTTCAAGTGAATACAAAGATCTAAATAGTCTACCACCTGAACGGAGCAAGTTTGTAACGGACGTGAAGTTAGCTAGAGATTTGCATACTACAAACTATGATCATTTGTATATCTCGAACAACATGATGCACATGCAAATGAAACTCGATTGATGCGTGAAAGATACCAAGATCCTCTTGCATTTGTTGCTAACTACAATCCATTACCGTCTCAGCTTAATAACTATCAATCTTAATATAATTCCACTCAATTTCCTCAACAAACACATACCGTGATTCCACAAGTTCACTCTCCTCAATCATACTCACCAATGTATCCACCACCTCATCTATCACAACCACAAATCAGTCATTCATCTGTCCCACCATCACAACAATATAAGTCTCATCAAACCTCATTTGTTTAACCAATTGCTTTCAACTCACCTTAATCTTCAACACAACCATTGACTAAGTTCCGTCAAATGGACTCAGGTCTTGCTGTTCCTGTGTTTAATCAAGGAGATGATCCAATTACCTGTATCAATAAGGCAATGGCTTTTCTCACAGCTGTAGCTTCTTCAAGGTTCCCTTCCAGCAACAATCAACTTAGAACTTCCTCTAATCTGAGAAACCAGGCCACCATTCAAGATGACAGGGTTACTGTGCAACAAGTTCAAGGGAGGCAAGGACAAAGTTATGTTGGTACTAGATATAAGGGTAATGCTACTAGTTCCGGGGGGAAATAATGCAATAAGGCAAACAAGGGTGGTTAAATGTTATAATTGTCAAGGTGAAGGTCATATGGCTAGGCAATGCACTCAGCCAAAGAGGCCTAGGAATGCTGCATGGTATAAGGAAAAGGCAATGTTGGCTAAAGCACATAAATCCGGTCAAATTTTAGATGAAGAGCAACTAGAATTTCTTGTAGATCCAGGCATTCAAGATGGTCAAGGTGCTCAGACAATCATTCTAAACACTATTGCTTTTCAGACTGAGGATCTTGATGCCTATGATTCTGACTGTAATGATGTCTCTAATGCGAAGGCAGTTCTAATGGCTAATCTTTCTAATTATGGTTCAGATGTTATCTCAGAGGTACCTCATTTTGAACACTCTCATAATGATATGGATAATCAAAGTGTACATACAATGCAAAGTTTTAAACAAACACCAGTTGTTGATTTTACAGATAATGAAATAACGAATGATAGTAATATCATTCCGTACTTTTAATATTTGCAATAAACACAACAGGCAGCTGTTGAAGATAATAATTTGTATGCACAACAAGATTCAATGATTTTATCTGTGATTGAACAAATATCTGAACAAATGATTAATCATGTAACTAATTGGGAAAAGGCTAATCAAGAAAAGAATAATGAATCCTTAACTGTTGAGCTTGAGAGATATAAAGAACGAGTCAAAACTTTTGAACAACGTCTTAATATTGATTTAAGCAAACTTTTAAAAGATCTTTCTGGTTACAAACATCACGCCCTAATACTGACCAACCTGCTTCGTTACCTGTCAAAATTAAGGCTCCTAAGGAACTTACTAAGGTAAGCCTGGTTAATACAAGCCTTAAAAAGCTTAAATACTATCTTGGCTAATTTAACACTGTAGTGAAAAAGCGGATCACATCTGATGCTATAACAGAAGGGGAATGGGGGTTTGAACACACTAAAGCTGTTTTTCTAAAAGAAATTATTCCATTTTTAAAGACCATAAAAGACATATTCAATGTTTTTGACAAAGATCTTTTAAATGAGGTAACGGTAGTACAAACAGTTTTTAACCAGATGGAAGCTGCTGTTCAACTGTGTTCTTTAGACAAACAATGTTTTGAAATTGTTAAGAAAGAACTTTTTTTGGAAAATGATTGAGTCTTATAACAAATCATGTCTCAAGATGTTTTGCTTTCTGTTATGAATTCTACTGCTGTTTTTGATGATGTGCATTTAGAAATGCAAAGTAGTGAATCTTGTGTGAAGTGTTTAAATCTTGATGATGAGCTTTTGAACAAACAAAATGCTTATAATGATCTTTCAAAAAGTTACTTACAACTTGAAAAACATTGCATTTCTCTTGAATTAACAATGCAACTCAATCAAGAAATTTTTCAAAAGGATTCATTAAGTAATAATCAAAATGCTCTTGAAATTCCAGAATATTATGAAAATAATGATTTGAAAGCTCAGCTAGAAGCTAAAGACACTACAATCTGTAAGTTAAAGGATTACATCAAATCAATGAGATAAAATGACAAGGAAGAGAAAGTCAAATATGAAATAGATAAAATTGAGACCATAACATTGAATTGAAGCATAGTGTGGCAAAATTACTTTCTGAAAACGAGCGTTTATATAAAGAAATTGAGCATTTGAAAAAGATTTACAAAGATCAATTTGATTCGATTAAAAAGATACGTGCTCTCTTTAAAGAACACAGTGACTATTTGATTGCTCAATTGAACTCTATGTCTATGAAAATGCGAATTTAAAACGTCAAATTCAAGACAAGGTTTTTGTGATTACATCATTGAAAAATAATTTACGAAAATTAAAAGGGAAAGAAGTTAAAAATACTAAACAAATACCAATTGTCACCACTGTTGCTCCAGGCATGTTCAAGCTAGACTTAGATCTAGCTCCTAGGTTATTGCAAAATAGGGAAGCTCACATATGCTATCTTAAGCGAAAATACTGACACCATATGTGGAATTGTAGAATGCGCTAGAAAATAGAATCTTAGTGAACCACTCTTAGACTCTGCTTGTATGTTTACAAAACACGTTCAAGAATTGTTGGTCTATGTTTCTCAAACATGTCGTAGTTTCACAAAACCTAGTGAGAAATTGGTAGCTGTCACACCCATGAACAAAGTCAAGAAAGTTAAGTTTTCAGAACCTCTCACATCCTCGAGCAACATTCATAAATAGGCAGATTCATCTAAAACATATGATTCTAACACACTTATGTTATCTTCTACAGGATTGAAGTGTTCTACTAGTACTTGCAGATCACAGTCTACAGGCCATAAAAAGAATGATAGGATCTCGCAAAAACCAAGTAGCAACAGGAAGAATAAAGTAGAAGCCCAACCTAGGAAAGTGAATAAAAAGAATCATGTTAAAGAACCTATTTGTAATGTTAATGTGAAGCATACTATGTTTAATGCGAATTTTCAGTTAATTTGTGTTAAATGTAAGCAATGTATGTTTGATGCAAATCATGATGTGTGTTTCCTTGATTTTGTGAATGATGTGAATATGCATGCTAAATCTAAATCTAAGTCAAAGAAAAGCCAAGTGCATAATATTTGGAAACCTACGGGTAAAGTGTTCACTGATGTAGGACTTAAGTGGAAACCAACAGGAAGACTTTTCACTATAGTTGGTAACTCGTGCCCTTTAACTAGGATCACTCCCAAGAAAATAGTGCATCTTAAGGAAACCACTTCTAATTCAGTTGAAACACCAAAACCAGAGATTAAAGTCTATAGTAGGAGACCCAAACAAATAAAATCAGTAGGTTCGAGTAAAAAAGCTAAGATTGTAGAATCTAAGATTGCTAACAACTCGGAACCCAATCATTTGTGGGGATCCAATGCTACAGATGTTCCATCTTCTTCTTCTCTTGTCAATGACAGGTTGTCCAGATTGTTCTCTGGTATCTGGACTCCGAATGTTCAAAACATATGACAGGGAATCGCTCTCAGCTCATGAACTTCGTCAGTAAATTTCTGGGAACTGTTCGATTCAGAAACGACCAAGTTGCAAAGATAATGGGGTATGGTGACTATCAGCTGGGGAACGTAATTATCTCAAGGGTGTACTATGTTGAGGGGCTTGGACATAACTTGTTTTCTGTTGGACAATTTTGTGACGCGGATCTTGAAGTCGCTTTTCGGAAAAACACTTGCTTTATTTGGAATTTAGAAGGTGTTGATCTACTTTCAGGATCCAGAGACATAAATTTGTACACAATTTCTCTTGATGACATGCTAAAGACTTCTCCGATATGTCTTCTATCAAAAGCATCAAAGACTAAGAGATGGTTATGGCACCGTCAGTTATCGCATCTCAACTTCGGTACTCTTAATAAGCTAGCTAAAGACGGTCTTGCACGAGGCATTCCAAAACTTAAATTTCAGAAAGATCATATGTGTTCAGCATGTGCATTAGGAAAAAGCAAGAAATCCTCTCATCAACCCAAGGTTAAAGACACTAATCAAGAGAAACTCTATCTTCTATATATGGATCTTTATGGCCCGATGCATGTGGAGAGCATTAATTGGAAAAATATATCTTGTTGATTGTTGACGATTACTCACGATTTACTTGGGTCAAATTTCTAAGGTCAAAGGATGAAGCTCTTGATGCTATCATCAAGTGCATCAAAAATATTCAAGTTCGTTTGAATGCCACAGTCTGTAATGTTAGAATAGATAATGGAACTGAATTTGTCAATCAGACTCTTTGAGAATTTTATGAAAATTTTGGCATCACGCATCAAACATCTGTTGCTCGCACTCCTCAACAGAATGACGTTGTCAAAAGACAAAACCAGACTCTTGTGGAAGCTGCCCGTATAATGTAGATAGTTTCAAAAGCTCCATTATTTCTGTGGGCCGAAGCAATCAATACCGCTTGTTATACCCAAAACCATTCCTTGATCCATCTCTGGTACAACAAAACTCCATATAAGCTGATGTATGACAAGAAGCCGAATTTATCATTTCTTCATGTCTTTGGTTCACTCTGTTATCCGACCAATGACTGTAACACCCCCAAAAATACAACAATGCAGCGGAATACCACATGGGGTGCTAGTTCATAATACACAGCGCTAGATACAAGAGAACGACCTCTAAATGTGTCGTTTGTAAAACAATCTATGTTATCCAACCAATGACAGTGAGAATTAGTAAAAGTCTAAATGCAAAAGTCCGATATTGGTATTTTTGTTGGTTACGCGCCAACAAAGAAAGCATTTAGAATCTACAATAGGAGAACCCGAAAAATTATGGAAACTATTCATGTAACGTTCGATGAGCTGACAGTGATGGCTTCTGAACGATTCGGTTGAGGACCCGGGCTTCAAGTAATGACTCCTGCAACATCCTATTCAAGACTCGTACCAAACATTATTCCTCAACGACCTTGTAATCCACCAAAAAGAGATGATTGGGATAGTTTGTTCCAACCCTTGTTCGGATGAATACTTAAATCCTCTAACTATTATTGTCTCTCCAGTTCAAGTAGCTGCTGCACCAAGAGATGTTGATATAGCTGATTTGTTAGGTCTTGAATTTAGGATCAATAAGCAATAGAGTGTGTGTTTAGGTGTTTTGTGTGTGTTTATTCTAGAGAGAGAAAGATAGAAAGTAGAGAGAGAAAGAGGGAGGAGGAGGATTAGAGAAAAGATTAGAATGAGATTAGAAGACACACCTCACTAATGAGGAGGTGGTGGGGGTATTTATGCCTATTTTACAAGAAGAGCTACTAGCTCTTGTTTCTTAGCTTTTAGCTATTTGTTGGGTCCTCAGTGACTTTATTTAAGTCACGACCTATCGCCTAACCTATTACACAATATTATTTATTTATTTATTACAAGACTTTTATCTCAATAAGATCGTCACTTTTATCATTCCTAACAATCTTCCCCCAAGGGACGATCATTGAGATCTCTCTTTGATCGCACTAATGATCATCATTTTTCTATTCGTAACAATCTCCTCCTAAAGGATGATCATTGAGATCTCTCTTGTGACCTTGATCTTTGAACTTTAATGCTTGATTGTCTTAGAGTCTTGTTGTGTAATAGTGGGCCATTGTTCCAAACATGCTCTAGAGATCTTGATCTTGATCTTTCCATTTTCCTTTTTGACTTTGCCTTTGAGAACTTTTCATATCATCATTCTTTACCGTGAATCCATCTTGATTTGTCTTATAAAGCTTCTGACCAACATACTCATACTTTCTTGACAGCTTACAATCTTCCTCATGTAGAACTTTAATCTTGATCAACAACTTGATGATTTAAGGAAGTTCTTTGATTTATCAGAGTTGCGGAAGTGTATCTTTGAAATTTGAGTATGAGGTATAAAGGAATGAATATGACGTGTTCTTACTTTTGAAAGGTAGAGATGTTGTTGATGTTATTGTTCATAAATGTATCTCCCCTATTGACTTCCCCCCAGTTCGTACCACATGACTACAATCTGTTCAGTTGCTTCCCCCCAAACGAACAACCATTCGTATGCACATACTTCACACAAACAACTTATAGAAGAATGAAACTATAACTCCAAGTCAATTAAGCCCCGGATGTTGTATACACCAAAGTTAATTAAGTCCCGGATGTACACATTTCTTCCCCCCAGTTGTTGCACTATATAGTATACACCAAAGTTAATTAAGTCCTGGATGTACACATTTCTTCCCTAATTTGTTGGCAATTCTAATCGAATAATTTAGCTAAAACACTTCTCATCCCCCGATTATAATTGAGACCATCAAACATATATCATAATTTTGTTAACGCCCTGCATATTTTGTTAGTGAATCAAGTGTGAAGTGCGGTCTAAGCATGAGAGTCAACTACTATCTTTAATTCCAACAATCTCCCCTCATCAATATTGTGACATCATAAGTAACCTTGGTAATCCAACACTTCACTTGAATGAATCAAGGAAATGTTGTTTGTGTTTTTCGAAAACAAATTCTAGAAAAACACGATAACTACTAGATCACTTAGATTACTAGTTAACACTAATTGAATCATTAAACAATCATTTTCAAATTAGTGACCTACGTTCAGCGTTGGCTTGATGTTAGCACTGGTAGGATTTCCATTCAATCATTGTGAAATACTTAATTTAAGTATCACTCTTGAATGTTCTGGCAATGTCACTAAGACATGCACTGTCACATAGACATATAAGCGACTCTTGTACTTTTTGTATCTTTGATGTTTAATACAAATGTACTTTTGTGTCCTATGTGAGATTTATGATTTGATCTCATTTGGCTCTAGACTCAATAAGTGCGTTTTGGTTTTTGTGATCGGAGGCTGGAGCAGACTGCCACCTTTTCAATATCAACAATCTCGGAGTGAGATGTCAATAGATTATGCATTTAATCTCTGTGACAATGAAACAAGATTCTTTTGAGAGAATCTTGAGTGGCTGGGAAGGGTTGTGCATTGCATCACTAGGTCTATGATGTCTTTCTTTAATACCAAATATCACCTTTGTGATATTCGATATATTATGTATTAGACGCCTGGTTTCTACCTAATGTTTATGGAGGGCTACTTTCGTATTCACTCCTTTTCACATCATTTCTTTTTCATTCTCAACCTCCTTCAATGTCCTACCAAGACGTCATTACTATCATCATGTTGTGATTGTTCCGATGATAGCTCATTCCTTAGTTGAGATTATACCCATTCACATTCAACTTCATTATACCTAAGGACTTATATTTTATCTATGGAAAGTCTATGGGTAGATCCCTCGGGTTCTGGTTGGATCATGGGATAATACCTAACCTTATCACCTTATTCCTTCTTTGATCATTGTAAGGTAGTTGGTTGATTGGTATTTAAGATCAGAACCATAAAACCTTTTGAAATCTAATCAAGTGTGATATAGAATCAAAACAATAAACACTTTGAAAGTTTCACTTTTTAAGAAATACTCCCCTTAGACTCCCTCCTCCATATGTGCATTGATATTCAAAATTATTTTACACAATGAGGAAAGAGTTGATTGAACTTTGAGTCTTTTAGATCACTTTGTTATCCCACACACTTAAGCATTTATCTTTCTTGATCACATTTTAATCCAATTTTCTCCCCCTCAAAAATAGCATACCATAAGATATTTTTTTATATCAATGGATTAAAATAGCTATATGAGATTTTGAAAACACATGGGAGAAAACGGATATAGCGTGATTATGATTTGGAACGTTTTTGAATGTTCTAAACAAATTTGAAAAACAGTTTGTCAAAGTATGTTGATACTAAAACGCATAGGTCAGTAGATTGCTCACCCTCATCCTGTTAACTTTAGAAAAACGGCCGTAACCGACACAAATCTTCACCATTAGTAACCTTATCGATATAAATACCAACGCTTGACAACAAACAATTTTTTATATCGATATTATTCATTTGTTCAAAACATGTTCATTTATACTCCCCCTTAATAATAAAACACTTCATTTTGTATGCCACTGCAATTATATTGAAGGATAGAGTAAAGATGCCTTGGAATATCATTGTAGAACCACTTTTGAATCCACTGAATGTTTTGGATACATAAATTGTGACTTTTATGAGATGTATCCAACAACATTAAAGGCATGTGATTTTTTTTATAAAAAAAACTCTCCCTCAAAAATTGATCCATTTATAAAAATGATTCAAATTTTCAAAGTATCGATAGAAGGGAGTGTTGAACACACAATTTTTGAAAGATTTTGAAAAATCTAATTTGAATAAAATCTTGAAAAAATTGTGTTCCAATTCAACATTTTCAAAAACATTTACTTGAGCTAAACTCAAGTCTGAGAAGGTGAAAGCTTCTCGTTGCTTAGGATACATGCACCAATAGGGGTAAAAAAAAATGTACACTTTTCCTTTATTTGAATAACTAGTCCCTAAGCTAACATTTACTTAAAGTCTATGACCCGACACACTTCTTATTTGATAAAGAGTTGATAAAAAAATTGCTCGTCCAAGAAAGATTTCTCTTCTTTAAAGATAAAGCGCACTGAAAGCGAAACTTTCCTTCTATTTGAAGACAGGGTTGTAATCTGACATTTGATTACAAACCATTTTAAAGTTGTGTCGATTCGATGTAAAGATGTTGAGTTCCAACAAGAGCTTGAAACCGGTGTTTCATTTGAAAACAACTCTCGTGGAATCAACAAAGATTTAAAATTCCTTTTGATTTTCCATTGATTTTTGAAACTCGGTGTTTCATGTGTAGTTTTAAATCTTGTTGATGAAGAATATTTCCATTTGTTATTGTCATTTGATGAAACATTCTGAAAATTTGTTTTTGCATCGTTTGAAAATCTTCCACTATTTTTGTTTTTCAAAATCGAGTCATTCTTGTTTTGCATTAAAAGCATTTATGTTTTGGAATATTTGAAAGATTTTGAATGACTTTGCTTTGGTCTCCACACTTGTTTTACCGGTGTAAAACAAGAGTGTGATGTTTCAAAAGATTGATTCTTTGCATTTGAAGCTCTTGTCTTAAAACCCTTTTGAGTAAAAAATGTTTCAGAACTTTGAGATATCTTAAACAAATTCCTATCTTTTTGTAAAGAATAGGTTGTAAACTGAGAAACCCTTCTTAAAGACATTTTTGAGGATTCACCCATGTGAACCTTTTCCGAAACACTTCGTTTATGTTTTTGAAGATTATAGAACATATGTTGCCATTAATTGATTTTATCCGTGATTGCAAGAGTAATCGCAAACGTTCGACATTTAAAGCAGTGTGAAGGGGGGTGTATATAGAGCAGGCGTGTCTGAAGTGGGATACTCTGAGTTGGAACTGGCGTTAGGCATAAGCAATGAGACATATGGTAGAGGTAAGTGTGACAGAGGAGTTTACAACTCGCGCGATTAGAGATCGTTAGAGTCAGAAGAGAAGGCCAGTAGGGATATCAGGACATGTCCATCACATAGATGCAATTTTTTTCAAAAGCTGATCTCTTTCATTGTTAAGTAACGGTGGTTTTCCAAAAATTGAAGAATTATCACACTTTGTTTCCACACGCTTCTCTTTCAGATTTTCAATTTGAGTCCTTAACTGATCAATTTCTTTCAAAAATCGATCCTTTTCAGCTTTCGAATCATCAACCTTACGAGCCAATTGTCGTTCAAGAACAACTTTCATTTTTTCAAGTTTTTCAAAATACGCCTCGAATTTGGCTGTTCTGTTTGACAATTCAAGATTGACATCATCAAAGATTCTATTTCTTTTTCTTTCTAATCTTTTGACTTTTGAGCAATGATTTTTTCGAGATGAATAACCTTTGATTCAAAATCATAATTTTCTTTATCAAAAGCATTCAATTTTCCCAATGTTGCCCTTTTTTCTTCATCAGCGAAAACATTTTCAAGATTATCGATTTTTATCAACAAATCAGAATTTTCTTTTATTTGTTTTGCTAAAGACTTTTCCAGCTCATCAATCTTTATTTGAAAAACACTTGTTTCGTTTTCAAAAAGATTTTGTTTCTTCCCCGATTCCTTGTTAAGTTCAGAAATATCCAATTGCTTCTTTTTGAAAAATTCAATCTTTCCGAAAATGTTATTGAACTTAGTTTCAGCAAATTCAAACAATTGAGACTTCAGATTTTCTGCCTCATTTTGTGTTACATTTGAAGTTTTTGTTTGAACCCGCGACTTTTTGATTGAATCAAACAAGCTTTGGTAAGTCAACTTCAAGTGTTCATTCTCCTTAATTAATGACGCCACTTGATATTCCAACTTAATGTTTTTAGTTTCAATTTCATCAAAATTGACCTCAACTTTGACTTCATCACAATGATTAGTCTCAACTCTTGACCTTTGAACCGACTCAAACAAATCTTTATAAGACTGTTTCAAATGAGCATTCTCGATTTGTAATGATGCCATAAAATTCTCATTTTCTTTTTGCAATGTTTTCAAATAATTATTTTCTCGAGACTTGTGCTGAAGTGCAATTTCAAAAGCAATACTCTTTGCTTCAAATTTTGACAAATCTTTTTCTAATTCAACAATTCTTTTTGACAATTCCCGTGTGACTTCAAATGCATCATTACAAATCGTATCAGCTGTTTTACTCTCATTTGAAACATCTTTTGACGCTTTTGAAATTCTTTCAATTTCAGCATGTAAAACCTTATTCCTTATTTCCACACAAGAGGTTATGACAAGATTCTTGATATCTTCAGCTAAGGATGCTTCCAAGAGTTGATCTTTTAAAAGCTCATTTTGTTTGAAAGTTTCATCAAGATCATTTTCCACTGAAACAAAAACATCTTTCATTTCTTTTACATCTCTTTTAAATCGATTCTGAAAGACTTCAAAATAGACATGCCATTCTCGAAGAATTAATTTCGCTTCTACACAAACATCGATTAATCGAAGTTCTTCTTTAGACGTATAGAAAATGCTTTCTCGTTTACAATTCTTTTCTAGTAACTCAAACAATTTTTTGAAAACATTTTCCATTTCATTCAAATCCACAAGCATTGGATTTGCACTAGGCATTGATGCCATGCTTGGTTTTGTCTCAGAAGAAACTTTTTCAGAAGATATAAAAGATGATGGAAAATATGTTTGTTCAGCAGAAAGTTCTTTTTGAGGAACAAAATCGTCATAAAGTTTGTTCAATTTTGTGTAATCGATTGGTTTTATCTTTAACTCCTGAACTTTTTCATCTTTTTGAAACTCGTTCATTTTTAATTGACTCTTTTCAGCATCCTCAAGAGTATCCTCAGAATCAAACACATGCAGTTGTTCATTCTTATCACAAAGTTCATAAGCACGATACAACTTAGGAATTTTGGCATAAGCTTGTGAAAGAACATAAGGACCGTTATCTCACCCAACCCCGACTTCCGTAAGTTGTCCTGAAAAGCTTTTTGTTCATTTGTAAGTAACCGAAGTGTTTCAGTTGATTTGCCCATTTTACAAACAACGTTTTCAAGATCTTTGTTCTTAGCTTGTAACTGAATGATGTCATTAATATATTTTTTTCTCTTTGTTACGCTGTGTTTAATTGAAAATCGTTTGTGTCTTTTGATATTCCTCTTTTTGTCTTTTATAGTCAATAACAACTAAGTCCAATTTATCAAGTTGTTGTTTTAGATCTCGAATGATATCTTGATTACGAATAAATTGAGACTGGGCTTGTTGACTAAAATGTTTTGCTCGTTTATCGGCCTTAAGAAATTTGTTGAGATAATTGTTATCCCCTTTGATGTTTTCCAAAACCCGAACCCTTTCCTTATACAACTCAAGCTGACTAGTCAAAGTCATGTTTTATCATTGGACTTTTTGAGCAAATAATTGTTGGTTCTCATTTGATTCCATTTTCCTGATTTAGCACAACGAACCCAAGAAATTTTCAACACAAACCCAAAATATGTTATGAAAAATATGTTTATTACTATTTAAGACCAATTCACACTATAATTGACCCAATCATCAAATAATTCCTAGCCCACTCTTTATGTTGTTTAACACTCAGCCTAAACCTTCATCATAATATGTATTCACACAAATGAGGCCCAACTTTGTTTATAACCCAAACACACAAGTGGTATATAATACACACTTTGTTAACCCTAGTTTCCTACACAACCAAAAACACGCCTCTTTTCTTATACACAAATTACACAAACAACTCCCACTTTCTTGTTTTTGATAACACACACGAAAAAACACAACTCCACACAAATCTTCTTTATCAATCGTTACTCACACATCTTATCTCCTACACAGCATAACACAGCCTACGACATCCCTTCTCAAATGAAAACCCTTTTGATTATTGTCGTTGAAAGCATAATTTCGCCACCCAAAAAGACCACAAGTAATCGACTTTAAGATCTGTTATGGGTCTCAGGAAGGACTTTTCTTGTTATTCTTGTTATTTTGATCACTGAAAGAAAAGAAATAGAGTGAAACTATTTAGTTTTGTTCGTTCTTTAAATCTTTCGTAAATTTACAAGAAGGTTAAGCCTTCAAAAGGATCTGTGATCTGATATTATTTTGTGTTGTGGGTCTTTAAAGATCTTTGTAATTATGTTAACAACACGCAAAAGAAATGGCTGAGATCTTCTTTTTTTTCTTGTTCATTTTTTTTTAATTTTCTGTCATTTTTTTTTCGTTTATATTCGACTGAATCTGTGATGGTGAAGAGGTGTAGGATAGTCTTGGATTTGATTGTGATGAGATAGTCTTGGTTATATTTAGATCTTATGATGCATGTGGTGATCTTTGTTTGGATCTGTGAAGCAACTTTTTTTGATGAACTAATCTTGGTTCAGTGTAATAAAAAGCTATTTCTTTGTTCCGAAAATGAGTGTTCCGAGTTTAGATCTATGATGATGTTACCGCTTTTGTGTTGAAGATCTTTTAATATCTTTGAAGTAAGCACAGAAAGATACAAATCTGAGATCTTTATGTTACTTATCGAAATGAGTCTACTGAGTTTGGATCATATTTATGATCTACTGAGTTTGTTTGTATGAACAATCTACTGAGTTTCGTTTTTGATTGTTTTTCAAACCTTGGAAAAATCTGAGATCTGTTATTTCATTCCAAAATTGAGTTGTTCCGAGTTTGAGTCCGAGTTTAGATCTGGATCTGTGATGATAAAGCTTTTTGTGTGATTTAGATCTGTTAAAGGTCTTTTAATCTTGTTGATATACAAAAAAAAAAAATTGAAATCAAAATCAAGACTTGTCCGAGTTTGACCAGAATAAAATCAAAACATTATAAAACCAGTTAAAGAACTGAGTTTGACCAGTCAACAAATTTGTAACAAACTTATTACTGAATTTGATTTTTGTAACAACTTTTACTAAATTTCGACTACTGATTTTGGCAATAAGCTCAAATAAGTAGATTTTGAACTAATTTGACCACGACTCTTACGATAAAACCGTAAGCAATCAATTTTGATTGCATAAAACACAACCGAAATTAGCGGAATAAGCACAAAATAGGCTTAAATAAGCTGTTATGACTCAATAAGCTCATGAAAAATCAGAATAAGCTGAAACTTGACAGAATAAGCAACTTGAACTCAACCAGAATAAACACAACAAATCAGGATTGAATAAGCTCAAAATAAGCTCAAATATGCTCAAAATAAGCTGCTGGAATAAGCTGTCAGAATAAGCTGTCAGAATAAGCACTCTAAACTACACTAAATCGCTCCTACAGCTCTGATACCACTTGTTAGGTCTTGAATTTAGGATCAATAAGCAATAGAGTGTGTGTTTAGGTGTTGTGTGTATGTTTATTCTAAAGAGAGAAAGATTAGAAAGTAGAGAGAGAAAGAGGGAGGAGGAGGATTAGAGAAAAGATTAGAATGAGATTAGAAGACACACCTCACTAATAAGAAGGTGGTGGGGTATTTATACCCATTTTACAAGGAAGATCTACTAGCTCTTGTTTCTTAGCTTTTAGCTATTTGTTTGGTCTCGTGACTTTATTTAAGTCACGAGCCTATCACCTAACCTATTACACAATATTATTTCTTTATTTATTACAATACTTTTATCTCAATAAGATCGTCACTTTTATCATTCCTAACAGATTCACCTGTGTCTACGTCCATTGACCAATATGCACCATCATCAAGTATCCCATCAAAACAAGAACAAGAACATTCTCCAATTATTTCTCAAGGTGTTGAAGATTCACCAAAAACACCACTATTTCATAATGATCCTCTTCACAAATTTCTTTATGAAGAATCGACTTCTTAAGGATCGTCATCTAATGTAAGACCATCCCACACTCCATTTGAACTTATTGGTAGATGGACTAAGGATCATCCAATAGCAAACGTGATCGGTGATCCTTCTCGCTCAGTCTCCACCAGAAAGCAACTCAAAACTGACGCCATGTGGTGTTACTTTGATGCCTTCCTAACTTCTGTAGAACCAAAGAACTTCGAACTAGCAACAACCAAACCATCATGGATCAATGCAATGCAAGAAGAAATTCATGAATTTGAAAGACTACAAGTTTGGGAATTGGTGTCGTGTCCAGATAAAGTCATGTTGATCAAACTAAAATGGATTTATAAGGTCAAGACGGACGAATTTGGTAGGGTACTAAAGAATAAGGTGAGATTAGTTGCTCATGGGTTCAGGAAAGAGGAGGGAATCGATTTCGAGGAATTATTTACACCGGTTGCAATAATAGAGGCAATCCGTATCTTCGTAGCAAATGCAGCCAACAAGAATATGACGATCTTCCAAATGGACGTCAAAACGGCTTTCTTAAATGGCGAGCTCAAGGAAGAGGTCTATGTTTCTCAACTAGAAGGATTTGTTGATCAGGAATACCCATCGCATGTGTACAAGCTCAAAAAGGCCCTTTATGGTCTCAAACAAGCACCACGTGTATGGTATGACATGCTGTCAAGTTTCCTCATTTCACAACATTTCTCCAAAGGTGCAGTTGATCCAACACTCTTCACACGGAAAGTAGGAAATGACTTATTACTGGTACAAATTTATGTTAACGATATAATATTTGCATCTACTAATAACGATATTGGTGTAATGAGTTTGCTAATGAGATGAACACAAGTTTCAAGATGTCGATGATGGGGCAGATGTCATTCTTTTTAGGATTAAAAATTTCTCAAAGTCCTAAAGGAATCTTCCTAAACCAATCAAAATATGCTTCTGAAATCATTAAAAAATATGATTTGCTAACTAGTGATTATGTAGACACACCTATGGTAGAAAAGAATAAACTGATGGAAAGAACTTACAAGGGACACCATTTGATGCTGATCATTTACCGTGGCATGATTGGATCTCTCATGTATCTGACATCCAATAGACTCGACCTTATTTATGCATTCTGCTTATGTGCCCGATATCAGGCAAAGCCTACGAAACACTTAAATGCGGTTAAGCGGATCTTTCGATGCCTAAAGGGAACCATTTATGTCACACCCTGACAATGACGGAAACTCAGGAATGCAACATAAGATCGAATCAAACACAAGATACAATATAGACAAAACTACAATGCATAACTTCAAGTGTTATGAAGACCATCAACCTCAAACAAACCTCGAGTGATGTCCCAAATCATAACATGATCCCAAAATCTCTTACAAATTCCAAATGGCCACACAAGGGTTCAAATCCAAACTTAAACCAAAATTTCTAAATACTAAGAACCAAACAAATAAACAAGCAAGGCTTCACATGAAAAATCCATACGGGATACTCCTAAGCCTGCTATCACATATCACCATCCTATTCATCTTTCACTTCACCTGAAAATGATACTCGAAAACGTCAACAATAATGTTGGTGAGCTCGTAGGTTTGACCTTAAACCTAAAAGCTATGCCAATATCTCAAAACAATGGACAATAGTGCAATATGACAGTGAATATATGCGAATCACCCATGACTTAGCATCCTCGCTAATCATGTAAACACGACCTAGCATACCCGCTACTTAATCACCATGCCCTAGCATCCCCGCTAGTCATGTAAACAAAATATGTCACTTACGCACCTAAAGGGCCTACCGCACTATATTAGGGCAGGACCACAAATAGACATGGAAAATCCTTGCCAATCACCATTGCCGTGCCAAACACAGTACACGCAAGTAAAATCACAACCCTTGCATGCCAAACACAGTACATGCAAGTAAAGTTACATCACATATATTCACATAGCAATCATAAGCACATAATTGTCCCAAAAACAAAACCACGTTTCACACAGTTCAAATAAAAACCAGTTCAAACACATTTGAGTATCATTTTCCCCTAACGAAAAAACAGTAGAAAAATGAGGCTACGAGAACTCACCTCAAGCAAGTCTTTAGCAACCAAATCTCAATCACAAAAGCTAATGCAACGACGTCCGCGCACGACCTAGTCCAGTTAATGTCCCATTTTAATCATTCATTTCCAAAACAGTCTTCACGTTTGATGCATAGGGGTTAGACGCGTTGTACAATTACCCTTAACAATTTAGTGGTGTGATAGTTGACGTCTCATCTTAAAATATCTTATCAATCCGATATCTCAACGATACATACTTTAAACTATTTAAAGAAATAATAAGTAGTATAAGTAAATAATGATATATAAATAAATATATATATATATATATATAATATATATATATATCAATATATATATATATATATACTAATCTCGTAAGTCCATTCGGCAACCTTATTACCGTAAAAATAACATAATGATGGTTGAGAATGAAACTTTTACTCATAATAACAATAGAGAAGTTCGAGAAAATTATAGGTTTTCGTCTTTTAGTGAATTTACTAAAATAATAAAATAATAAAATAATATTTTATTGTTTAAAACCAAAAATCACGTTCTTAAGTAAAAAAATTTAAGTATAAACTTTTACGAAATTTCAACATGACCTGTACGTTTATATAACATTTTTCAAGGTTTCAAACCTTAATTTAAAACACTTTTCATAATTTCAACACTTTCCGACAAAATTCCAACAAAAAAAAAGAATATAAAAAAAAAATTAAATGAAGGAAAATAAAAAAAATTTTCTTAAAAAAAATCTCAATCCGCAACGTTTATCAAAGTGTTTTTCCCCAAAACAACGTTCAATAATATTTTATAAACTCATTTCACTTTCCAAAAGTCCGACAAACTATTAAAAACGACTAAATAAAGCTTATTGGGCTTTAAGGCCCAATAAGGGTCCATTAAGGTATTTATACGTCCAAAATACGATCCAAGCCCAAAACCAAGGCCCATTTATATACATACGCTCATACTAATAAGTAGAAAATAACCCGGACCACAATAAGCCAACAAATAAGCCACGACTTATTTGTGCTTAATGGGCCGCGAGCCCAAAAGCTCCAAAACTAGTCCATAAGCTTTAAAATAAGCTTAATAAGCTACGATACATATTCGGTTAACACCGTAAGCCACAAAAATAGTCCGCGAATATACGCAATATAAAGCCAAATAACCAAAAAATACCATCCCTTTGTGTTTCCTTAATAAGCCGTGAGTGTATAAGCTCAAAATAAGCCATGAAAAGCCCACAAAATAAGCTATACAAGCTACTATACAAAATAAGCTATCTAGCAATATATGTTTTTCAACCATCACGACCACAATATCAAAACTACAAAACCCTCTTTGTTTCTTTTTTTATTTGACGCAACCAAACACCCCCTTTTATTCAATGCATTTTCAAAATGATTTTAACGACGACAACTTTAAAACTAATTCTTATAAGTCAAGCCAGATCCTAAAAGTCAACGATTGAAATCGTCATTTAAAAATTCGAAAATTCTCGGATGTTACAATGACAGTGAGGATTTGGGTAAACTAAATGCAAAGGTCGATATTGGTATTTTTGTTGGTTACGCGCCAGCAAAGAAAGCTTTCAGAATCTATAATAGGAGAACCCAAAAAATTATGGAAACTATTCATGTGACGTTCGATGATCTGACAGCAATGGCTTATGAATAATTCAGTTTAGGACCCGGGCTTCAATATATGACTCCTGCAACATCCAGTTCAGGACTCGTACCAAACCCTATTCCTCAACATCCTTGTAATCCACCAACCAGAAATGATTAGGATTGTTTGTTCCAATCGATGTTCGATGAATACTTCAACCCTCCATCAAGTATTGTTTCTCTAGTTCTGGTTGCTACTGCACCAAGAGCTGTTGATATAGCCGGTTCACCTTCATCAACAACCATTGATCAAGATGCACCTTCATCAAGTACTTCATCAACTAACCAACAACAACAATCTTCAATCATCTTACAAGGTGTTAAAGAACATATGCCAAATGTACTTTTTGACGATCCATGTCATGAATCTCTTCATGATGTTTCTACTTTACAAGAATCATCGTCAAATGTGCAGTCCTCTCACTCTCCATTAGAACTGATTGGTAAATAGACTAAGGATCATCCATTAGCAAATGTAATTGGTGACCCGTCTCGTCTAGTCTCCACGAGAAAGCAACTCAAAACTGATGCCATGTGGTGTTACTTTGATGCCTACCTAACTTTTGTAGAACCAAAGTACATTGGATTCTCAATGATTCAGGCAAGAGGAGGGAATCGACTTTGAGGAATCATTTGCTCTGGTTGCAAGAATAGAAGTTTGGGAATTGGTGCCGTGTTCAGATAAAGTCATGTTGATCAAACTAAAGTAGATTTACAAGGTTAAGACTGACGATTGGCAGGTCTCCGAACAAGGCCTAGATTAGTTGCTCAGGATTAGGTCAAGAAGAGGGAATCCGACTTTTAGGAATCTTATTTGCCCACCGGTTGCAAGAATAGAGGCCATCCGTATCTTCGTACAATGTCGTCAACAAGAATATGACGATCTTCTAAATGGACGTCAAAACGGCTTTCTTAAATGGCGAGCTCAAGGAAGAGGTCTACGTTTCTCAACCAGAAGGATCTATTGATCAGGATAACCCATCGCATGTGTACAAGCTCAAAAAGGCCCTTTACGGTCTCCAATCATGCACCACGTGCCCATGTACGAATGCTATCCAGTTTCCCTTATTTCACTAATTTCTCCAAAGGTGCAGTTCGATCTTAACACTCTTCATAAGGAAAAGCATGGAATCGATTATTACTTGTACAAATTTATGTTGATGATATAATATTTGCATCTACTAATACTGCTATATGTAATGAGTTTGCTAATCTTATGACCACTAAGTTCAATATGTCAATGATGGGGCAGATGTCATTCTTTTTAGGATTATAAATTTCTCCAAGTCCTAGAGGCATCTTCATTAACCAATCAAAATATGCTTCTGAAATTATTAAAAAATATGGTATGCTAACTAGTGATTCTGTAGACACACCTATGGTGGAAAAGAATAAACTAGATGAAGATCTACAGGGGACACCAGTTGATGCTACACTTTACTAAGTCCACCCCCCCCCCCCCCCTCCCCGCCATTGAATCCTTCATGTATCTGACCTCTAGTAGACCCGACCTTATTTATGCAGTCTGCTTATGTGCCCGGTATCAGGCAAAGCCTACCGAAAAGCACTTACATGCGCTTAAGCGGATCTTTCAATACCTAAAGGGAACCATTAACATGGGTCTCTGGTATTCAAAGGATACCATTATGTCTCTAACAGCATATTCAGACGCAGATCACGCGGGATGTTAGGACACTAGATGCACTACATCAGGAAGCGCTCAATTCTTAGGTGATAAACTTGTTCGCTGGTCTTCCAAGAAGTAAAAGAGAACTGCGATCTCGAGTACAAAGGATGAATATATTGCCTTATCTGGGTGTTGTGCTCAAATCTTATGGATACGATCACAGCTAACATACTATGGGTTTACATTCAATAAGATTCATATGTACTGTGACAACAAAAGTGTGATTGCTCTATGCTGCAACAACGTTCAACACTCTAGAGCCAAGCACATTCATGTACGCTACCATTTTATAAAGGAGCAAGTAGAGAATGGAATAGTGGAACTATACTTTGTTCGGACGGAATATCAACTTGATGACATCTTCACCAAACCTTTGCCACGAGAAAGATTCAAATTCTTGATCGAAAAGCTTGGTATGAGAAGCATGTCTCCGGAAACGCTAAAACGTATGACAGAGGAAGAGGACGAGTAATGGTGGTAACTCATGGTATATCATGTGTATTATATGTATACATAAAAATATAAAATCAGAAAAGAAAATACAAAATTAAAAAATTAGAAAAATACAAAATAGGTTTTCATGACATGTCTTCTGAAAATCGATAACATTTACGACCTTAGAAATGTCATTCAATAATGATACGAGGCTGTAAATGAAGTTCAAGCAGAAGTTCAAAGTGTTTTCAAAACATGTCATATGGCTTGCTATTATGTCCGATAGCAACGCGGTCTTCAATTTCAAGGCAAGTATTTCAAAAAGAAAACTTGACCCTGCAACGGGAGTTAATTTTCTCTGGATATGAATTACTTTCATATTCAATTCAGAGGCTTGCGGTTTACTTGGAACACAACCGTGCTTCCATTAAACATATATTAATTATACGTGTCAATGCATTTCTTTGTCAAAAATAAGAGAAATCTTATTTTGATGGTGTTGATTTTCAATTAAAACTTAACCATCTATCAGTTTTCATAGTGAAAAATCATTTTTCAAGACATTTGACAACTCAAACAACGACTATAGCTCTTTAAATAGAAAACGGGTCATTGTTTGAGGGGGAGATAATGTCAAATTTCTTCTTTAAAATCATCATGTAATAAAAGGAAAAAGGTTTTTTAAACAATAACGAAATAATATTTAACGGAGAGTTAATTAATCTTTACTTATTTAAGCATTTTATGTTATGTGTTTATACCTTTAGGGATTTGATAGCAAAACTTAAGGCTTAGTCTAGTTTATAATACTTTAGGGACTAAAAGTGTTAAAAGTCAAACTAGTATAAACCTTAAGAATGGTATTATTGAAAAATAGAAAGAAGTATATAGTCGAGGGGGCATTTGTGTCTAAAACCCAAAGTTTCTTTACACAAACACCCCCTAACCGTTTTCCTCGTCACACACACACAACACCAAACACACTCATTTTCTTTCTTTCTCCAATTTTATATCTCGAAATAAATCAAGACTCAAGAAGTCAAAACGAGCATTTCAGCATTAAAGGTAACTATAAACGTGTTCCTTATAATCTAAACAACTTATGTGCAAAAGGAATTAGGTTAAAACACGTATTTTTGATCGTATTCTCTAAAAAATGGTTTAGGGTTCATCAAAATCAAATTTGGTCTAAATCCTAAATTGATTGAGGGGTTTCGATGGGTAAGGTGTGTAGATTACTCGCTTGTAATAGTTTGTCATGTGATTAACATTCAAATGGGTTTTGATTGTTTCTTGGATTCAAAAATTTAGGTTTTAAGCAAGAACTTGAAAATGTTAATGGGTTTATGTTGATTTAGTGTTAGACTGCTTTCTTGAATGCTTTAGAGTGAGAAAATCCATGACTTGAACATAAATCTTGTTACTATGGGTAAATCAAACCATTCTTTTTGTTTGTAGGTCATAAATGGAAAGATTTGTGGCTAATTCATGTTATATCTGCTAGACAATACTTGTGTATGATTTGGTTCTTGTCTCATATATCTAAACTGCCTAGCATTTGAATTTTGTGAAAGTATGAATTCTATAGGGCGATTTATACGTATATGATATAAGGGGGTGATTTATACATCTCACTTATAGGGGGCGATTTATACATCTCACTTATAGGGGGAGATGCGATTTACACGTTTTCCTATAAGGGCGATTTATACGCTTTCCTATAGGGGACGATTTATACGTTTTTATATATAGGGCGATTTATACGTTTTCTATAGGGGGCGATTTATACATATCTCCTATAGAGGGCGATTTATACACTATTTTTGAAGGGGGTGGTTTATACAGTTTTTCTTAGATAGGGCGATTTATACATGTCTTTTTAGGGGGCGATTTATACCTAGAATTATTAAAGATGAATTTTTCCTGAATGTTTTCACTAGATAACTCATTTTAGGATAATCCGTCTTTATATCATATGTAAGTTGCTAAATTAACTGTGGTTGACCAATTGTTAGTTTGTTGACCTTTAAGTTGACTTTCTGATTAATGTCCTTCGTCTTGTAATTTGACCAAATGCCTGATAAAAGTGTTAAATCTATCCAGTTAATGTCTATAAATTGCTTCTCTAAGTCCATCCCCATGAATCAAATCAGTCAATCAGTGATATATAAATCTGTTTGTATATGAACTATATTGGAATATTCTTAGCAGAAACATGAATCCAGTTGCCGCTCAACAAGTTGCTCTTGACAATGTTGTGGTTGCTCCCGAGAAACGACTAAAGATTGAAAAATGCAACGCAAGAATTGAGTTCAGCAAGCCACAAAGAGAAGACACATATCAAGTCACTTTGGATGCTCTTAAACTATCTCCGTGCTATCCTGCATTCCTGATTACTGATGAAGTTCCTGAAGTATATATGCATCAATTCTGGAACACCATCAAGAAGATCAAAGATACAGATGCATACCGGATCAAGCTGGATAAGAAAAAGTTCCGAATTGACACTAAATTATTTTGTGAGATCCTCCAGATTTGTCCCAGACTCCCTAACCAAGATTTTGTTGAACCTTCTTCCGAAGAAGAGATGGTTCCATTTATCAAGGAACTCGGGTACACTGGAAAGTGTGATATGCTATTTGAAAGCCATAAAGATCATATGCACCAGCCCTGGAGAACATTTGCTGCTATCATCAATAGGTGCATCTCTGGAAAGTCATCAGGACTTGATAGGCTCATGCCTTCAAGAGCTCAAATATTGTGAGGTATATATAACAAGAAAAATGTTGACTTTGTTGCTTTACTATGGGAAGATTTTATGTTTCAAGCTGATAACAAAGACATAAGTACCACACGTAAAGAGAACATGCCCTACCCAAGATTCATTAAAGTTATCATCAATCATTTCATCTCTAAAGATAAAACCATCTCTATAAGGAATTGGATAAATATTCACATAGTTCGTGATGATACCTTGTTGGGTACATTGAAGTTTATTTCCAATACACAAGACTATTAGAAGTATGGAGCTCTAATTCTTGAAGAGATGATTAATCAAGCCATCAAAGATTCCAAAGCTTATAAGATTTATCTTGACTTTTCTACTAGAAAAGCTACTCCCAAGAAAGCAAGGAAGTTTAAGAAAGTTGTCTTACCCTCAAAGAAATTGTCTCCTGTCTTAGAAGAAGAACCTGCAAAGAAGCCTAAGCAAGCTAAGAAACCCGTCAAGAAGTCTACAACTGTGCCAATAGCAGGTGTTGTCATCAGAGACACTCCTGGTGTGTCTGTGTCGAAGAAGAAAGCACCAACTAAAGTTGATAGAGGCAAAGGCATGGATCTACTTTCTAATGTAGCATTACTTAAAGCTACTCGGCTTAAGAAAGCTCTCAAGAAAAGCAAGCAGGAAGCTCACAAGCTTCATGCAAGTGGCTCAGGTGATGGAGTTGGTTCCCAACCAAAGGTTCCTGATGAGTCTCAAGATAAGATAACTGGTACAGATGAAAGAACTGGTACTACACCAGGGGTTCCTGATGTACCTACGTACCAATCTAAGAGTAAAAACGAATCTTGGGGAGATAGTGAAGACGATGATAGCAATAATGATGACAGTGATGATGTAAGTAATGATGATGATGATGATGATGATGTTGACAGTGATGATGATGGTGACAATGAAGCAAGTGACAATGAAAAGACTGATTCTGATGAAGATGCTAACCCTAATCTTAATCAGAACAATGATGAAGAAGAAGAATATGAAGAAGAGTATTTACGTACTCCTGATAACTATGAATTCTTTGATGATGATGATGAGTATGTGGATGTGAACGTGAGATTGAAAGATGTAGAGCAAGAAAAAGAAGGGAAATGAGATGCAGATATGACTGATGCTGGTCGTGATGATGTTTCTCAAGAAAATGATGGTTCCAAGAAAAGCATATGAGTTAAGTCAAAGATGAAGCACATTTGTAGGAACCATGAATCACTTCACTTCACCAAATCTGAAACAGAAAAAAGATAAGAAAAAGGAAATAAAATAGAGAGAAGTTAGAGAGAGAAATAAAGAGAGAAAATGAGATGGTTGATTTCTAGCAAATGTATGTGTTACAATTGAGAACCAACACCCTCTCCATACTAGGAGAGTGGTATTTATACTTAAACCATGGGCCGGCCTTCTTGGGGTTTGTTGGGCTGAATGGTATTTGATCATGGGTCGGGATCGGGATAACTTGGGCTTAAGCCCATAACAAGTGACATATTAGATTACATTTAGGAGCCTGATACATCTTTCTAGCCTATTACAACAATTACTTAGTAAAGACCATGATTCCTTGTTTGACTTGATATTTTGAGGCTAACAATCTCCCTCGAAGCGTGGTCTCCTTATGGAGGTATCCTGCAAATTCTGAGCTTCCATGTACACAAACATATTTAAGGCTAACAATCTCCCCTAATGTGTGGTCTTCGAATTCTCTAGGGTTAGATCCTGAATCTTAGTTCCTTAGACTTTGTTGAGATTGTTATGTCATTGAGTTCTTGAGTCTTTGTCTTGGACATTACTTTGTTATAGGCGTGTTCCTTCATGCTGTGTGATCTTTGATCTTGAGCTATTGTTATTGCCTTTCGACTTCATCTTTAGTTCTGAGATCTTTAAATCTTTTCCTTGTTTGTCTTGATCGTCTTTGCCACCTTGCGATCTTATGTCTTGCCCAACATGCTCATACTTTGCATCATCTTGAAGGCTTTCTAATGATCTCCCCTGAAGCTTGGTTTTTGAGGAGGGATCTTTAATATTAGAGTTTTTGGAAGTCTTTGTCTTTGAATGAACTTGAGCTTTCTTGATTCTTGAATCTTGATGCTAATATTATGTCTTTGTAGTTTGAGCATGAACATGTGGTGATGAATCCGACTCTGCTGGAATGAGGCTGCAATGCTATCGTTTGTACCTGCATTTGAATGTTAGTGATAAACATCAGATATGGACGAATATGGCTTTGTCATTCGTCGAGATTAAGATTCTGGTTAACATTAACTCCGGTCATGTCGGGACTTTTACAGTATAAATACTGTACTTGTGATCAAAGTATATTTAAAGATCTACTTGACAGGGTTTATAGCTCAAAGCATAAGATCTTTTTAAAACAAATTATTTGATTCACCATGCTTGCTTGTTCTCAATACTAAAACGTCTCAAAGCAGACAACACGATATGAGTGAATCAGATAGTTACTATCTTTCTGATTAAGTCGTCAATTCATTTACTAGACCATTATCGATATCTAGTTGACACAAGCTTGATTCATATATAATCTTGCAAGTCACCTACCACAGAGCTGTTTGATGTTGATCAGTTGTAAGATTTCCCATTCGTAATATGAATATCTAAAAGAGATCACTCTGAATTGTTATGGCAGAATCACAAAGGATAATGCATAGGACTATTGTTAACAGCATGTGGAACTTAATGGTGTTCAACCAAGTGGTATCTTGTCATGGGAAATGTGTCCTAATGAGATTTATTTATTGATCTCTTGGCTCTAGACTTGATTAGTGCGTTTTGGTTTTAGTACTCAGAGGCTGGAACAGACTGCCACCTATTCAATATCAACAATATCGGAGTGAGAAAGTCAATAGAAGTCGTGTGTATCTCAGTGACAAATGAGACAAGTATCTTTTGAGAGAAACTTGAATGGCTGGGAAGGGTTGTGCAGTGTATCATTAGGTTCATGATGTCTTGTCTTTAAATTTTTTTTTTTTCCCAGGGTAAAAATTTTTTCATCTTTGTAAATTGATAGATTATGTATTAACCCGGTTTCTGCCTAAAGTTGTGTGGAGGGCTTCTTTGTTTTTACCCTTTATCCATACATTTTTTTTCATTCTTTAACCCCTTTAATGTTTACCAAGACGTCATTACTAACACCTTGTTGTAATTGTTCCAGTGTTAGCTCAACCTTAGTCGGCATTATTCCCTTTAATCATTCATCTCCAATCATACCTAAGGACTGTTATTTCTAACTATGGAGTATCCTTGGGTAGATCCCTCCGGTTCTGGTTGGATCATAGGAATAATACCTAACCTAACCACCTTATGACTTCAGAATCGTTGTGAGTTAAGATGTTGTTAGGTATAAGATCGTAACCATAAAACCTTTTTCCATAGAGTATAAAGCACTTTTAAGTCGTTTAGATCACTTATTATTTTCAAAATCACATTTTAATTACATTTCTCCCCTTATTTTAAATACTAGTTCTGCGGGTTGAAAATGTTATTAGCATGAATTATATGGAAAATATTCTTTTTGCCCCCCCTTAATTTTGAGGTATTTTAGTGTCTCAAATGGGCCTGGTGCATGCTTAAGTCTTTAAATGGGTGTCAAGTTGTTTTTGGCATGCTGTTTGTTTTTTTCCTTTTTGTGCAGGTTGTCTTTGTTAGTTTTAAGCTAGGCTTAGTAGTTTTATGTCTTTGGTTTGTAATTACTGATGTTTTTATTTCATTAAATTACTTGTAGGTCAATTGGTATGTAATAAGCGTCCGTGAGAACACGAGCTTGAATGCGATCATTGGCGATATGGTTTACATTGTGGCGGGATTAGACCTGATAATTAAGTTGAATTATAGTGTTTTCAGTTATGTTATTTGTTGAATTCTAGTGATTTAATTTGATATGAATTTTGTTTTTTCTTTTATGTTAAGAGTTGAATTGAAGTTGTCTTTAGTTAATTTAATTTGTTTGATGTTGACATTTTGGTCCATCTAAATCAGTTTATTTATATTTGTTGTATTTATATTCTTTTTTGTGTGGGTTTATTAAATTTGTAAATTTTGGAAAAATTTATTAAAAAATTCCAATTTTTTTTAAATATGAATTAAAAAAAAAAAAGACAGGTTTTGAGATAAAAAATATCTTTTTAATCTATATAAGACTGTTGGATGGTTGTTATTAAGACATGTTCGGTAGATAAGTATTGGGGAGTCCAATCCTTAAGGAGACCAATCTGAAGTAGGAACTGGTGTCGATTCTTCTAATAGAGACGGGTTGCATAACAGGTTTTGATATGTTTCGATCATGGAGATACCCCCCCTCGGAGAGTGGTTCCAAAACCACTCTTTATGGGTTATTTTGACTAGTTTCTATGGCTTTTTTTGTAGTAGTGAGACAGTGTTGAGCACACGATTTTGAAAGATTATGAATGCCATTGAAGAATTCTTGAAAAATTGTGCTCAGACACTAGGGTATCTTATAACATACAATCTATTAAGTAGTCATTATTATTACTGAGTTGTTATTAAGAGACTTTTTATAATGTTTTGAATACATAAGAATTGTCGTGAGATGATGTATCCAAAATCATTAAAACTTTGTTTTTCGAAAACTCCCCCTCAAACATTGACTCATTTTGAAAATGACACCAAATGTAGAATGATTGTCTTGTAAAACTTTATGAGGGATGGAGTGTTGAACATACAATTTTGAAAGAATTTGAAGAACCTTTTGAGAAATTCTTGAAAAATTGTGTTCAACGTATTTTGAAAAACCAATGTTACTTGAGCTCAAAAGACTTTGAATGTCTTTTGAATTAACTTTTTTTGTTAGCTCAAGTCTGAGAAGTTGTTATCTTCTTGTTGTGAGGATAAATGTACATGATTGCACACTTTCCTTTATTTGAGGTCTGAATTACAGTCTGAAGTAACTGTAAGTCATAAAGAAAAATAGAAATGACATGTTTTGAAAGCATTTGAAACTCTTGCTCGAACTTCATTTACACGCATGTGTCAATATTAATCGACATTTCTAGGCACGTAAATGTTATTGATTCCAAGAGACATGCCGAGAAGATTCTTTTTGGTATTTTGAAATTTTCTATTTTTGTATTTGGTTTTTGAGATTTTTTTTTATTTTGTATTTTTCTTTTTGAAATTTTTTTAATTTTGTATTTTCTTTTTCAAAAATACTTTCTAACATAATTAAAAATGGAATGTTTATACAAAGAACATGATGATAGAATATTTACATTAGATGAACCCTTTGAGGATATAGGTTTAGAAGCCATTAAAGTACCTGCACTCAAAGAAGAAGAGTTTACACAAATAACAGTTTTAGGATTATGTGTTTCCTTTCCTAATGGTGAAGCACTATCATTCGTGTTGTAGTAAGTTTCAACAGACTTTCTAATGGGAATCCACTTAAGACCATCCTGAGTAAATATTCTACCCGTTGGTTTCTATATAAGACCAGATCTAGGAGGCGTTGTTTTCAAATACACAGCGGAAGACTTATTTGGAGAAAACTTTTGTCCTATGGGGATCTATCTGTCATGTTTCTTAGAATCACATTTCTTTTCTATGGGTATATATCTCTTTGTTGTCTTATGGGATTGAGCATCCTTTTTCTATGCAGAGGCATGAGATTTTACCTTAGAGAGGTATTTTAAGATGCATTCATCGTGATTTGCACTGTAAATGCACTTTTTGCATGTACGACATGCAAAGTTCTTTTAATTCACATGAAAGGCTTTTGATTCCCTAGGTGGACCTGTTGTTATGTTAACAGTTCTATTCGATACACGACTACTCATGGATGGTGGCCAATTCCTAGGTTGTTTATTGATTAAAGTTCCTAGGTTTCAATTTGTTACCATTGGCAGTGTTTGGAGGTCTAGCAGACTGTTACATACTAGGTTTGGTATTCAAAGCTTTGTCTTTTTGAAGTCGTGCCTTGTTCCTAGTTTCCTCTAGGTAGTAGTTATGAACCATGTCATTTGAGCGTACAGATTCTCTTGGTGACTGAAATGACACATGCTTTGGTCTATTCCTAGAAGGGCCAGGTGCATTCATGTAACACCCCCATTTTTTTTACAATCTAGTAGCAAAAGCTAATCTGGGGTATTACTTCATGGATATAACAATCATAATCATAGAAAACGACTCAAAAGAGACGTTTTTGGAAAATTTAGTTATCATTCATTATAACCAGAGTTTTTACAAAATGCAGGTCCCAAAATCAAAAATATAAAATGTGAATGATAACAGTTCAACCATCTTCAGATCCAAAGGGGGGGGCGGGGTGGAGGGGGGTGCCCCCCCCCCAAAAAACTATGTTGCGTAAGTTGCTTAATTACCTGAGATAAACATGCTAAAAAGTCAACACAATGGTTGAGTGAAATTCATAGGTTTTGATAAATAGTTTGAATACAAGTCATAGTGTAATAATTATATAAACACAATTATTATGTAAAATGGTAATGTCATTATACACCCATTATTAGTAATAATTGCAACGAATACAATTATCATAATAACAGTGTATTACTCCGTTATTGTCTTGTTTGGTCTGTTTGGCCTGATTGGTCTGATTGATCTGATTGGGCTGATTGATATGATTGTTGATTGATTTGATGGTCTGATGATTGATTGGTTTAAAGCTCACTTGGCAACTCAACACATTATCATCCAAAGTTCAATTTAACGGACTTAAAGAGCTCATTCATAATATCAACATATTAACATCAAAGTCAATTTAATGACTTTGAAAGGGTCAAATTTAATGACTTATAGGATTTATTACACTAACACATTAATATCCAAAGTCATATATTAACGAACTTTGAAGTACAGAATTTATAAGACTGTCTAGGAAGATAACTTAGACAAAAATTGTAATGATTATATCCTGTTATTAGCATATAGTCTGGAAAGGAAAAACACTGGTATTTGTATTTATAGCATGTATCCCCCTCACGGGTTTATGAAAGCATTAAAGAGATTAAAAGTGAGGCTATGAACTCACATGATAGGTAGTTGTAATAAATATTCCAAAATGAAAGTGGACGACCTTATCACAATCTTAACCAGGGAAGGTTGATATAGCAAAATGATAGTAAACAGCCACGTCACGCAACCTGGGTAAATATGTCAAGTCTTAGGAAGATTGTACTATAGAACTTTGGTTTTAGAGTTATGAGTTGATTGGAGAGTTTGGAATTATTGTATCACCGTTCGGGCCATCATAATTCAGAAGTTATTCATTAAACGTTTGAGGAGCTAGGGCAATTTATATCGTAAACCCAACAACTCAGTCAGAACGTAATACCAAGATGAAACCTCTTAATATGAAGCTCCCTAGTATTGTGATACGATATCATCGATTTTAAGCGTTTTGATCAATATTTGGAAATGATAAGCACGGCAAGCGTTAATTAAAGTTATGTCTTGAAATGTTTTGAACATGTTTTTATACTTTTTCAAAAGGTTACATTTTAGACCCTTAAGAATGAAGAATGGCAAAATATACCCTTGGAGTTTGCACTTTTACCAGTTTTGTCCTTCAAGTTTAAAAGATTACAAAGTAAACCTTGTAATTTGGAAAGTGACATAATAGTTTCCTATAGTTTTATAACTTGATAATGACATTTTCAGTCCATTTAGTTATAAGTTTCAGAAAGTTACGTATAAACCCTTGCCATGAATATTTTGTAAACCAAGTCTAAAAATTGTCAATGCAAGCTTATTTTAAGTTTCTAAATGATTATAGCTTATTAATATAAGCTAAAATATTAATATTTAATGTAACAAAAGTTTAAAATAATGATTCGTTAAGCTAGAAATCAAAACGGGTCGTTTTAGGGTTTTTAAACAAAAACGCGTAGGTTTTTATTTCAAATTCCTCCAATAATCAATAAAGTGGTTATTTTAACATTATTTAAGCATTCTAGGATAGATTATAACAACATTTAACCATTATAACATTTAGTTTTAAGAAAAACACAAAATTAGGGTTTCGGGTGTACGGTTTTGGATCAAAATGGAAAATGAGCATGAATTGAGTTATGAAACTTTAACAAGAGTTTATTTAGGATCATATGAATATTATAAGAGTGTAGGAGCAGTAGTAGAGCATCAAAAACCTGGGTTTGAGCTTCAAGGAGCAAAAATGGTGGAAAAGGTTCGGTTTAGGGTTAGTATTTCACTTGTAGCCTTGTATTTGTTTACCGGGCTTCAAATCTTCAAAACTTCACTTGAATGGTGTTATTAGATGATCATAGGATCATATGGAGTAGAGAATTTTTGCTCAATTTGGTTATAGAAAGATGAAGGTGGGTGCGAGTTGTAATGAGGGTTTTGTGCCTCTATTTATACTCGAACAAGGCAAGGTGACTAAGATAGCTTATGGTTTTGATTCAATACATGTGTAGCATCTAGTAGCTAAAGTTTTGAGGCTATTGTGTGAATGTGGAGGTCTAGGATTGTAGATTGGTGATGTGTTTGAGTTTGGAGCATGCTGCGGCTGCCATGGGTAAAAAGAGGGTCATGTGGCTTCATTTTAGACTAAGGGAAGGCTATAGAAGGTGCATAAGCTGCATAGGAGGGTTATGGTGCTTGTAATGGAGGTGCTTGCAAATGGGTGGAGTTTAAAATGGGTTAAAATGAGCCAAGACTAGCCGTGGGTTTGTTTTAGATAACTAGGGCTCAAATTCGATTTATTGGCTTATATTTAGAGTGCATTGATCAAAGAATGATTGAAACATGATCTCAAGGTTTGTATTAAGGCTTATCAATGGAAATTAGTAAGTGGTTTGGGTTAAAACGGGTCAAAAATGAGTAAGTTAGGCCGCGGGTTCATATAGGGCTCGTTAGGGTTTCTTTGTGTTTTTCAAGCTTATATTTCGTGTACATTTGATCAATGATGATAGAATACTGATCTTAGGCCTTGTATTAAGGATTATCAATGAAGATTGATTGGTGGTTTAAATTGAAATGGGTTAAAAAGGAGTAAATAAGCCACGGGTTTCATTTAGGTATGTTTAGGGTTTCTCAGATTCAATTTTCGTATAAACGATATGAGATGATGAAATAGGATTTACATAGTTGTAATATAAGTTATTACAACTCATTTGAGGGTTGGTTTTGGTTTATGATGGATAAAAAAATGAAGAAACGGGTCATAGTGTAGTATTTAACTCGGGTTAGGGTTTCTGACTTGGATTTCTTGTAATTTCATGGAATGAGGATGAATATGGATTGAAAATGAAGTATATGACTTTCTTGTAACTTGTAATTGATGGATTGTACAAGATTCTTAGGAAAACGGAGGTAAAACGGCTATTTTGGATGTCATGCATTAATGACTTGTACATTATGCTTCAAAAGCTTGCACCTTGACTTGGAGGGAGTTTATATTTCAAATGAGATGTTATATTACTTGTATATATGATTTAGTAGCTTGTACATTCACTTTAGATATTAACTCTTCATGGAATTAGGGTTTAGACGGCATACCGTTCGTTTTAAGCCCGTTTTGATATAACGTTGCGAATAGTACATTATAGGAATAATGTACTTTGTAATAAGGATATGATGATATTGACTTGACATGTTATGATGTTTGCTTAACATATATAAAAAATGGCAGGATTGCCATAAGAATAGTTGCGTGAGATTGTGTACTTTAGTTATGCATGTTACTGGTATACTGAGATATTGAAATGCAAGTTAATGTGATTAATGCGGAAAACAATTTCCCCTACCAATTAGGATAATAGTAAAATGGTTTTGTATTTGCATGAAAATTCTTAGGTTTTTATAGTCTCTAACACCTTTATAGAAATCTCATCCCGAGATTTAATTGAAGTTATAGTTGGTATTGTTTGAGAATAGGATGTAGAGTATGGGCATGAACTTGATCTTTATGTTAGGCTATTACAAGGTCACAAGTTCACTTGTGTGATGCTTTTATAATTTATTGCGCCACCTTAATTATTATTGGCCTCCGTACACATGTATACACTTATTTTCTAAGACCCATATCTTGTATGACACTCATATTGGAATTTCTCAGATCCCTGATAGAACCTGGGTGGGGATAGGATGAAATACTTTGATTTACGAAACCTGTGGGTTATGGGCCTACCATGCTTCTGCTGTGCTACTGTGATCGTAAAGAATCGTTATTCATTAACCTTTAAAAGTCAACATCGAATAAGAATGCTATCACAAGTCTTTGTCAAAATTTTCATACCTAGTGGTATTGAAATCATTTGACATTGTATAGATTCTTGTGTGTTTCCTTGTTATTATGTTGCAGAATATAACAGAAAATTTTAGAATACGGAGATCATGGAATGAGTAATGTCAAGGAATGATTATGAATTTGTAAGAGAGTTGCTAATCACGTGAGATACAGATTTTGAAATGAACAGATGATGAAGGTAATGAAGGTAATAATGATAATGATTAAGGGATTGTTTGTACAAACGGATTGAAAGAAACTTGTTTGTACGTATGTTATATACTTAAGCCTACTTATTTATAATTTGTCACTTACAAAAAGAAGCGTTCAACTCCTTGTAACTGAGAATTTATAAATTCATAGTTCGGAGATTTATAATTTCCTTATTCAAATGAAGAAGTGACCTAATTCATTTCAATAAGATGATCATAAATCGTCTTACCTAAGCATAAAAACACAATATGGTAATGTGTAGAAAATGAATTGTTAGATAATATTCAGATGTTGATTGTACTGACGCCCATATAATCGAGGATGATAATTTATGTTTCAAAGGTATGAGGAGAGTATTCAGAGTTGAATATAATAGAATTAATGGAATTTGACAAACGATGTCGAGTTTTGATATCATCAGATAACAAGATGTAACGGAATCATCACTTTATTATTTCATGGATAGCTTTACATATGAAACTCTAAAAAGAGTTGATACTTATGCTACGTATCTCGTAGTAGAATTCTAGATAAAAGTAACAAATGACAAGGATTGTAGCTTGATGATTGGGGTTTTCATATTGAAGAAGATTTTGATGAACTTGAATATCATCGAGAGTTGTTTCTAGGGTAGAAATTCTAAAGTGAACAAAAGCAAGCTCATCTCTGAGTATGCTTTCCTGTGGCCCTGTTGTTTTTGCAGTACTTGGTCTGGTGACCTATCTTGTTGCAAACCTGACACTGCAAGGTCCCGTGTGATGTAGTCTACATCTTTTACACAAAGGACGATTTCCAGTATATCTGTTGGTGGCAGTATAATTTTTAAAGGCTTCTTGTCTTCTATTCTGTTGTCGGTGGTAATCATTGTTACGGTTGTTTTTGTTGCTGTTGTCTTGGTAGTTGTTGTTATTGCGATTGTTGGAGTGGTTATTGTTGTTGTGTTTGGGATA
>BQNB010042817.1:23021-45890 GCA_026074375.1 Tanacetum coccineum | reverse complement strand
GAACTTGACTAGTACAATATCAACATTAATGTCATGGGGGAGGTCAAAACATTTTACTCTGTAAGTTTTGATGACTGTAATTATGGTCAAATATTTTTTAGCATGATTTCTTTTTGCAGGTTTAAAGCTCTTGTATAACTACTACTATAATCATGTTTAAGTTTTTCTTAGTATTTATTTTTGTTTTCTCCCAAAGAAAAAAATGAAGTTATAAGTTTATTTGGGCTTTTTAATAACTACAATTGATGTTTACAAAGAAAATCAAAATGCCATAAAGGTTGGTCTATCTGTTTATACGAGCCGCGGGCTAGATTCATGATAATACATGCCGAACTCTTAACGTATGTAAAGCAATTGTGAAGTAGCGTTGAAAAGCTTAAAAAACAGGGTCGACCCATTACATAGTACGTATAAGAAAATAAGGCTAAGTCTAATGGTGACCCTCAAGAAACGGCATACTTCATTGTCATCTTAGCTCACAAAAATCAAGTAAATAAAAATACTCACATACACAATTAATCTAACTCTATTCGCATGTGATTTATCGGACCATACCTTGTCCGATAAATGTCACGATCGGCTAAGTAGCTAATTAGCCACTGAAAGATGATTTTTTTTGTAGTTTAACAGTGTATGATATTAAACATTTTCCTCTAAAAGCAAACAAGTTATAAGTTCGTCTTGCTTGGAGAGATGTATCGTTTGTTTTGTGGTTTTTTATATGATGTCTTTCCAACCAAAAATACGTTATAAGTAAACGCAATAAACACAGTAAGAATACCAATAATACCACCCTAATTATATATCTCAGTTGTTTTAAGTTATTTAATAACATTCATTGGTAACTTTCTCAGTCGTAGAATCAAAACTTATGACACCTTTATATACCATTCGACTAACTTAAATACTTCTGTAATAATAGTACAATGTGTACTAATGACAGTAAATTTACTAGTACTACACATGCTGGCTTATCTACTCTACACTCCTATTCACATGACCTTATCGTGTATCATGATGGCAGAAGTTAATACCTTATTTTCAAGGTCTCCTTGATGTTGTTCTTCAATCTTGGGGGTGTTTCTTTTTTGCTTAAGGCTGCCCACTATCGTAGTGGGTCGCGACCTACTTATTCCGGCGCGACATCAGTTTTCTTTTTCCGACGACCTACAGGCGACCTAGTGCCACTATGAGGCGACCTTCATTTTTTTTAAACTTCAAATTTAAATTTAATTCATAAAAATAAAAAACATTACATAAATAGTTTCCTAGATTATTAAAAACGACTAGTTCATAAATTAATCTGTTTCGTATTCTGAATTAGATTTCACCCCACATTTCATCCCGAATAACTCATCATGAGCTTGTTGTGCCTTCAGAAACTCCTCCAATTCTTTGTCATAGATTGCTTGTTCTTTTTTCGCCTTCACTTATTCTTCTAAGTGTTCTTTGAAAGCTGCTTCATCTACAAGTAACTGCTGGTACTCTTCCTTAGTGAGATATGGACATATCTCATGTTCATCAGGTTTTTCCTTGATCGTTGGAATTGAAGAAATGGTAGACATCGGTGGTTTCTCGGGTGTTGAGGGATTGCTTTGGGTCAGTTTCTTATCCATAGTTGTTGGATTTTAAACTTTGAATACAGAATTTAAGAAGTTGTGGGAGGAAATGAATGATAGAAAGGGGTATTTATAATAAAAAAAACTAGTCGTTGGAATAGTAGCCGTTGAAATTTGAAATTTGAAATTTAAAAACATTATATTATTATTCAAATACAAAAAAAAACATTAAATATTAAAAACATTACATTATTATTCAAATACATAAACATTACATTAAAAAATAATACATAATTATTCAAATACATAAAAAACATTACATTAATCTAAACTTAATTATTACGATCTTGGTATGTTGGCACTTAAATTGTTGTCCAAGCAGGATGATTTTTCAAAATTCTCCAACACGCCTCCATTGTGAAGGGATATTCGTACCTCGTTTGATATTCGGCTAACGCATTTTGAAACAAAACGAGGTCAGAAGACCCGTTCTCGTCCATCCGTTGGACACCATCTTAAACGACACTAAATGCAACAACTTTTGGAAGAATCGGATTTTTCCATTTCGAGACGATGACATCGTATCCTCGAATAGTTCCTCCCATATATTTCTCAAAGTTAGCAAAAACATCCTCCCAAAACCCTTTTCTAGAATGTATGTTTCTCGTCACGTACGTGTCCATCGCGTTGCACCAAGCTGTACATAACGTTATTTCTTCCGCTATTGTCCATGGTAGTGTCGTCTTGACAGCTCCACGACGGTTTGAAGAGGAAGCCATTGTGTGTTTTATAAATGAGAAGTATAAGAGTAAATAGGTTGAAAGTGTGTATAAAATGGTGTAATAAGTTGGGTATTTATAAAATTAAATTATAAAAAATAAAAAGTTTTTTTATATATATAAAAAGAGACGTTGGGGATTTTTTTGTAGCAAGACCGACATCGTGCCTGCGACCATTATGCTCATTCGATCTCCGGCTAAGTCGGTCGCTACCGACTACCCACTATGGGGACGACTGACTGCGATCGACGGCGACCGAGTCGGTCGTCCAGCCCATAATGGGCAGCCTAATAACCCAGATGAAAAAATTTCTTAATGTAACTAGAAAAAAGATTGTTTCTTTTTTTGCTTAATACGAAAGTAAATCTTGTTTCTAAAAGGGTGCTAAAAAGAAGGTTGTTTTCATCTAAGATCATGTATCACAAATTTACCCACACATCTTTCTTTTATTATTTCTTCTCCTAACATAACCCACTTGTTTTTAACATATTCGGCTCTACCACACCTACTTCCCATGGCAACTAACATACCACTTTAATCCGCCGCCTTGCTCCTTATGGTAACCATTGAATTGTCGTCTCTACTCTTTTGATCCCTCAAACATGTTTTTTTATGTCGACTTCATTACCTCATCTTTGTATATGTATAAAACTGCATAAAAGTTACGGGTTTTTTTCTCCTTTAATTTTCCTATTTAGATGGACTTGTCTTAAGTTTTTGAAAATTTGTAGTAATTGAAGTTTGATTATGTATCATTTATACTTGATTTTTGATTCTTTTGGTTTCCAATACGAGATCATTGCTCTATCTGTGATTTTAAAAACAAGGGTAAATCAGCCATTTAGGTTTTTGAGATTCTCATTCAGGATGAAAAAGAAATAAGATATTTTCAGACATGATTATTTCCAGACAGGTTTATTAATCTAGACAGGAACTATTTCCAGACAGAAAAAAAAACCAACCCTTTGATGTCTTCTTGAGCATGAAGGTCAGTTAGTATACAAAAGCTTTCCTACAATTAACAAGTAAAATTCCAAGTGGCAAACTAAAACTTACAGTTTTGTGGTTCGACGTCTAGATGTGAAGAAGGAAGATCCATACATATAGCTTGGTCGCCTTCATGGTCATACCTATCACAATAATGCCAAGTTATTTTCTATAGTTAAGTTATGCATCTTCTATCTGCAAAAACAACTTATCGATCCAGTAATAAAAAAAATACCGCTCATCCTTATTGAGACCTTCATAAGCGTGATATGGGTTAAATTCTTCATATAACGTTATCTTATTTGTATCAGCTGATCATAGACACGGCATGTGAAGAATTTAACCCGTGTCTATAATCAGCTGATACAAATAAGTAGCGTTATGTGAAGAATTTAACCATAATCACGCTTATGAAGGTCTCAATAAGGGATGAGATGTATTTTTTTATTATCGGATCGATAAGTTGTTTTTACAGATAGAAGATGTATAATTTAACCGTAGAAAATAACTTGGCATTTTTATGATAGGTTTGACCATGAAGGCGACCAAACTATATGTATGGATCTTCTTTTTTCACATCTAGACGTCGAACTACAAAACTGTAAGTTTTAGTTTGTCATTTAGAATTGTACATGTTAATTGTGGGAAGGCTTTTGTATTCTAACTGATTTTCATGTTCAAGTAGACATCAATCTAACATCAAGGAGACCTTGAAAATAAGGTATTAACTACTGCCATCATGAGGCTCAACGCAATGGTCGGTCGACCACTGCAGTCGACCCACAACAAATGTCGGTCGCCCCATTGTGGGGTGTAAGTTGCACTCGGTCGTCAGTTTTCAAAATGCATGAGTGCGTTGCATTTGCGATCGACATTGCCTAACATTATATAATATAAAAAAACATTTTAAAGGTTTTTAAATTAAAACCTTCTAAACCCTATAAATACTCTATTTATTTCATCATTTTATACACAAATTCAAACCACTTTTATATTATACTTTTCATTTTATTTACAATGGCTAACGGTTCGGTTTCTGTTTTTAACCGTCGTTGAAAGGCAAAGACGAGTGATAAACAGGCATCGCCACAACCATGGACAACAGCGGAATAGATCGCGTTGTGTAAAGCGTGGTGCGACGTAACGGAAAACAACGTCAACAGAGACGCCATGAAGATGAGAGGGTTTTGTTCGGAGGTTGTTGCTTGCTTTGAGAAAGAAATGGGGGAGAAGATTCGAGGACATGGCATCACCAAATGGAAAAGTACGATTCGTCCTAGAAGTGTGGCTTTTGATGTCGTTTACGATAATGTCTAACGGATGAACGAGAGCGGGTCGTATAACCTCATTGTGTTTCAAAAAGTATGAAACGCAGTACGGCCATGACTTTATATTAAAAAATATAAAAAAAATAATAATATTAGAGGCGTATTGGAGAATTTTAAAAGATCATCCTGCTTGGAGAGAAATTGAGATCCCTTTATTTAACCAGCAACATAATAATGAATTTTAGTTTAAGTTTTTAATTTTTATTGTAATGTTTTTTTGAATGTATCTGAAAAGATAATGAATGATCAAAATTCCACATAAGTTGCATTAAATACAAACTCTTGAAGGCTTTTATACTTATCTAAAGTCCTACAGACTCATACATTTCACCATACACCTCTATATGTGTGTGTTCACATATAATGTGGTCGTATAATTTTGTTTCTGTTACTTGCCCCAATACACCTGTGTAGTGGATTATCCCTTGGACCAGATAACGTTCAATTGAATATACAACTGTGTCAAATGTCATCAACAATTTCTATTCGATCTATTTATAAATAGCACATTAACTTCACATACAATCTAAAATAGCAAAGTATGTTACATAAAAACTGTTTTATGTTCGACACAAATACTTTAATAGTATATAATGAAAATCTTCTGAACACAATCGAAAACAGTTTATCAGCGTATCGCGTTTCAATTAAACTAAAAACTAATCCAAACACTGTCTCATGTATTGCGTAACTTATTAGGTAACTCCGGACAAACAAACTATGTTTCATTCTACTTATTTATTCATTTTAACAGCATACGTATAAAACACTTTATCAGCTTATCGTGTTTTGACACGGCTAAAATCTAATCCAAACACTTTTCCACATAGCGTTTCAACACTGCATAAACTAAAACCTTATTAATACACTCCAAATAAGCAAACTATGTTTCATTCTACTAAATTAATCCTTTTAATAGCATACATATAATGTTTCATTCTACTATTCATAATGCACCATTCAGTGAATGCAAACACTATTCAGTGAATGCACACTCTCAAACATTGCATTCACAAACTAAGGCAACGACGCTAATGTATCATTCTACTAAATTTATTGCACTTAAGATCGTTAATGTATCAGCTTGTATATTGGTTCGATGCTGCTAAAAGCTAATCCAAACACAACCTCGTATCTCACGTTTTAGGCAGAGAATAAGGTACATTCACTTGAAGCCAAAAAAGCTGGAGCTACCATCGAGCAATAACTCTATATTCAAATATCAATATCCACCAAAATTATCATAGCAAGTTGCATAACAAATCTTAATCGATGTGGTGACAGGATTTTATATAAGAAAGGGCCAAGCAGCAGTGAAAAACACACCCCACGTACTGATTGTTACTAAAACACTATCTTCAAATCACACTTACCGTTCTCAACCCATCATCTGATTCTATAAATTATAATGTGTGTTGTTCTTTCACATCAAATACTTTGTGCGTATGCTTTCTACAGAGGTGTGTCATTATTCTTTATTCTCTTAGGTGATTTCGTGTATTCATCTCGATTATGTTATTAACAGATAGAATTTATATAGTTATTTTGTTTAGCACAACACACATGTAGTCAAAAATATAAACATGGATCATACCTGGAAGTCTCTCGCTTTAAAAGTAGGACTAAGAATAGTACATTACAAAGCACAACCTTCGGAGACGCATTCACTTGCGTTCATTGTACGCCTTGGTTTTCTGCGGTCAAGAAGAAATGAACCGCTAGTGTCCTGAAAGTAGAATCCAGATTAAACCACATTGTTCGTAAATAAAGTAATTGAAACAATATTCTAATGATACGCTGTTTCAAAAGAGCTCTACGCTGACCTTTTAGACGCGACATGCACGTGTAACACACCTCCACACGTCAGCAAAGGCCAGTGTGTTGCAAGTCGTGCCGGCATACTTTTAAGGAAGTTTTTATGTCCCTTTTTTGGGGTCATTGAAGGATTGGCGTGCTTGCAAAAGTCTCAAATTTATTAGAGAACAGAAGGGTGGGCTCTTTGTTCCCTTTTCATCTCGTGCAGCTAATATACTGAACATTATTAGCATAAAAATCCCAACATAAATTTGTGTATGATACCTTCAAAACAATACATGAGGCTCAGATAGGCTAGTAATCTAAGAAAGAGGATACGCCCGGCATGGCTGCAACCTTAATGAGTTGCCTCGCCAAGACACTAATGCCCCTGCTACTCCAACTGAATCTGCCTACACGCTACTTCTCTTTTAGAATCATGGCCCTTTTCCTCTGTGCATTCTTGACCTAAGTATGATAAAATATTAGCAAAATACAGATATGAATTTAGCCAAGATAAATTTGTAGAAAAAGTGTGTTACACTTAAGAAGCTTGACTTGCACACCATGACGCCATTCCTGCTCGGAATTTAACGTAGCAGCCTGAAGAAGATAAAATATAGTGAAGAATGTTATAAACACCTAAAAATATAACAGTCAAGAAGAATGTTAAAAACGTCAACTAAATTGCATGTCTCTTAAACGCAAGCAAGCAATCGGTATCACATGAATTAAGGGATACGACAAATTTCCAGCAATATCTTACCTAGTCCTTAAACGTTATGTGATCTCACACGTCGAGTTCCCGTATCATCAAACGATGTGCATTTATAACACAGACGCATATTTTGTGTTGCTACCTTATCTTGTAATAAAACTCTGCAAATAGGTACAATAAGATTCAAAATAAAGCGGTACAAACATGCATTTGATAATTGTATAATATCAATAAGTTGTGGATTCATGAATTTTATGTCGCCTAAATTTACGCTATTATCAGTACCTGTAGGTTTGATCTCTATTCAGTCACAGTCTTCGTCTCTATTCACGCTCTAAGTGAAACATCTTAACCATATATCAACAATTTAAATTGACATTCACAAAATTCCTTTTTCAAATAACTATTTCCAACACTTGGTTATTTAGCACTTTCGCAGTTTCGAACAACTAATCTTAAACTAATGATCTGGCCCTAATAATAACACAATCAAAATCAGTTTCGTGTTGGTGGTGGGTATGTACGTACGCTCAAAGACACTCTTACATTACCAATACTATCATTTAAAGAACCAATTATATTATCCCCTAAACTTAGCCGGATGAATAGAAACTACGGCCGGTAGCCGGAATATCATCTAAATAGTTGTACAAAAATGCGCCAACTCTCTCGCCACCGGTAGTTCTACCATATCTAACAATGTATACTCTCTTTGAATTACTCGTGACACGTAACCTACTTTAATATTCATTACACCCTGTTCACTTAAAAACCATGCATTTTCAGCTAAAAACCATGCATTTTCAGCTTACTTTCATATCAATCATATTCTTAATAGTATCTAAAATCCTGCACAACATGGCAAAGCCTTTTTTGTCACTTGTAGCTAAGGCACTCGATAACCAACTTGTGTATGAATATACAAAAAACAATTGGAATAGCAGCCAAACACCTCTTTAAAGCAGTGCAACATATGACAGCAACACAGACAGGTCGAAATAAGATTAAAAAAAGCACTTTTAGCTCTTAGGGTTTTCAACTAATTCTTTCAACATAAACAATTCAATGTGTTTTCCCCTAATTTCTGCACTAAACAAATTAAAGATAAAAAAATCACACCTAATAAAACCTCCAATCAAAATCATAACATTTATATAATTTTATGATCATTATTATTACTAGTTGATTACCCGCGCATAGCGGCGGTAATAGAAAATTTAGTAACTCAGCTCTTTACGCAATTTTCAACCCGCTTACAACACTTTAAATGTATGTGTTCGTTGTATGTGTTCGTTTGGGTTTCCCGTAGCTTTCCCGCAACACCATATTAACATCATCATTCTCACATGTAAAGAGATAACACACTCTCCGAAAGTATATAGTTTTAACATATCAAGTTTATATTTAATTAAGATTAAAGCTGTAAAAAATATAAATCAACATAAAATAAACCCACTAAAAATGTAAAAAACAAAAAAAATTATAAAATATAACAAAATGTATGTTGAATTAAAGAGCACAAAATTTTAAAAAATATGGTAAAATTAGATCCTAATAAAATTAAATTGATAAAAAGATATTTCAATTTGAAAATAAAGGTGATTTTTTAATCAAAAGGTGACACATGTCAATTTTTGATGTGATTCCAAAAAATGAGATGGATGGTCAAGATTGCACCTCATTATCTTAATTTTTAATGAGTCACGCATTATAAATATACTTTATATAGTAGTATAGATTAACCAATATTATATATTACAAAAAAAATTAAAGTCCATTTATTCTAAAAACCTATAATCTAATACCAATCAATGAATTCATCTTTTTAAAAAAAAAATATACGAAACCCAAGATGAGATAAAGTTTAATTAATACCTGAACCCATATCGCCGAATTTGACAAAAACCCAATATGAGATAGGTGGGGTGACTTCATTCTTATATCAGTGTTCTTGGAGGTGATTGAATCTGCTAGTGGCCGGGGTTATTTGTGATGGTGGTGGTTTTTGTCTGCATTAGAATGTAGAGAGAGAGAGAAGTAAGACATGCATTTGATTTGTGTGTTTTTTGAGATGGAAGAATGGAGAAGACAATTGGAAGATGAATGAAGAAACACGTGTATCGAAAAGAAAAAAGGTCGGGCGGGTTTTCATAAATGCATTTAATGAATGCCTCGGGGAATGATCTTCCTTTTTAATACATAAGGTATAATGAATTTCAATTTTGTTGTTAGAAAAGTTGAAAAAAAATGTAGATTATTTTGCTGTAGTTAAAAAATCGTCCGTAAGTCGTCTCTTGTCGGAAAAAAAAAAGGTGAAGTGACAGGAAAAATGTAAATTGGTGTAATTCGATGTTGTAAGTAGCCTGATACCCGATAAGGTCATGTGAACAGGAGTGTAGAGTAGATAAGCCATCATGTGTTGTAGTAGGGCCACATTGTTAGAATACGAATAAATACTTTTTGACTTTTTGTATCAATTGTAAACGAGTGCTTTTCAAAAAGTTAATTTGCAAATGAGTGAGTTTATTGATTTACTTAAACGAGTTTATGATGTCATATTAAAATTATGGGCTTATTTTTGTTTTTCTGCCCAACTCATGCAAGCCCAAACCCTAATGTTCAAAAATAATTCTGAAAAAATATTGTAGTATTCTGTATTTTAAATAGAAGAAAAAAAAGTTGATGGTATCAAAAAACTTGAGTAAATTGCATAAATCGTCCTTAAAGTTTGACCAAATTGCATGTTTCGTCCCAAACGTTACGAAAGTGCAAGGATCGTCCATGTGGGAAACCTTTGGTGCAAGTATCGTCCCTGCAGGGACGATACTTGCACCAAAGGTTTCCCACAGGGACGATCCTTGCACTTTCGTAACGTTTGGGACGAAACATGCAATTTGGCCAAACTTTAAGGACGATTTATGCAATTTACTCAAAAAACTTTCTTAAATGTTCATTCTATAAAATATCACAATACTCATCAAACATTCAAATGTTAGTTCAACATCAAAATTTTGCTTAGGCGTCGTAACCGGCAACCGGCTTCACGGGTTAAATTGAATACCTGATTTATTTTTATTTTTTATTTTAAGTTAATTACGTGTTTTAAAATATTTATCAAACTTTGTCAAATGTTTACTTATCAAACATGAACCCAATCTGACATGGATCATAACGTTACAAGTTTATGACGTGACATGTACATTCGTCAGTTGACGTTGATTTTGAAGGTAAAAAACGAGTTTTTGTTGATATCAACCAAACAAACAGATATTATGGTATTTTATAAAATTCATATCTATGAAACATTTGAAAAAATTCTTTGCTATTATATGTCATTAAAAAAACAAGTGATTACAACAAGTTTTAAAAATGTATTTTTAGCAACATTAAGGATGATTAATGTTCCAAGAATTTTTCATTATTTTGTTAGTATTGAAGACACAATCTAACAAATTGTTTTAGAAAAATGTTAAGCACCACTTTTAAACGTCCTTAATAACTACTATTGTCCTAAAACAAATAAATATAAAGAAGGCAAACCAAAATTGTATGATTTGTATCCAAAACAAAGAAAGTAAAATGTTTGTATTCGAAATTATGGCTTATATTTCTTTTATCAATCAAATGCATTTTCTTACTTAATGCTCACTCGAGAAAAAAAAGAATATGAATAAAATAGTAGAGATTGCAAGTTTATTTATCAATCAAATGCTTTCTTTTATCTTATTGTTTTTTTTCACCCTACGCACATCAAACATAAAGTCTATATGCTTGCATACATACATATGCTAAAGCTCTTTTTGGAAGTAGTTCTTTTACCCTCAATAGAGGTATGACTGTCTATATCTCACCTCCAGCGTACCTCGCTCCGATGAAATTAAGTATCGATGTTCTTTTTGTGTTTGAGGTTCCAAGTTCTTGCTTAAACTAAAGAAGGTGTTTTTTTCTTTTCTGAAATTAAAGAGGAGTAATGTGTAATGCATCTTAGTTGGGAAAAAGTCCATACAAAAAGCATGTTTTATGTCGAGCAAGCAAATGTTGCTTTGAAGGCTTAAAATAGCCTAAATGAAGTCTTTACGTTTCGTAAGCTCTTTTTTGCCTTTTTAGCCACACTTTTTAATGATGAAATGGGATAACACATAAGAAATACTCTACTGCGTATAAAAGTATAAAACATCAATTATAACCTTGTTGCTTTACAAAGCATTATTTAATCATTTTTCTCTTAATCTTGAAAGCTACTCGATCCAAAAATCTTTGAATAGATAGAAAATATATCAACTATTCTCGTATAAACTTTAGGGTAAAGACCATTTATTACCAACCTACTTTCTCATTTGTATCGTAATGATCAACTTACTTTTTTTCATACTCATTACACCCACGTACATTAAAATTTTGTTCGATATCACCAATATGACCATAAAATGACTATATTACCATTGTCTTCTGTAACATATTTACAATCATTCTTATTTAATAGTAGAGGTAGATTAAAAAATTTAAGTTGGGTTGGCCGGCTTAAAAACCCAACTATTCTTATTTCATAGTTTGTATTTTTGTTTGGTTAGCTCCTTACTAGTTTAATAAAATTTCGCCGTTAAAAAAAACATATTTACAATCATAATTTTTTAAAATCTTAATTTTTTAAAAAGTACTTTAACAAAAAATAAATTTTTTAAAAAGTAATTTTTTTAAATCATAATTTTTAAAAAGTACGGATTTTTAAAAAATTTATTTTTTTTAAAATTTTCTACTTAAAAAAAATTACATTTTTAAAAATTTCTTACTTTGATAAGTAATTATTCTTTTTTAAAATTTCGTACTTTATAAAATCTTAATTTTTTTAAATTAAATTTAAATTTTTTCGTACTTTTTAAATTTAACAAAAAATATTTTTTTTACTTCGAATATTTTTTACTTTTTTATTTTTTTCTTAACTTTTAAAAAAATCTAATTTTTTTCGTAGAAAGAAAATTAACTTGTTTTTGGAAAAAAAAATTAAATTTTAAAAAAAAATTAAGATTTTAAAAAGTGCGATTTTTAATTTTTTTTAATTAATTTTTTATTAAAAATAACGTAAAAAAATAATTTCTGTTAAAGTATTTTAAAAAAAATTAAGATTTAAAAAAATTATGATTGTAAATATGTAAAAGAAGACAAGGGTAATATAGTCATTTTATGGTTATATTGGTGATATTGAACAAAATTTGAATGTACGTAGGTGTCATGAGTACGAAAAAAAAGTAAGTTGGTCATTACGGTATAAATGAAAAAGTAAGTTGGTAATAAATGGCATTTACCCTAAATTATCTCAAAAGATTAAGATGTGCATAATCATGTAATATTACATCAGGAGTCTCGTGTTATAGGACCATAGCCAAAGGGATGTTGGCCGTTTTTGAGGTTTATTTGTATGAGTGAATGGATAATTTTTAGTGATGTGTTATAAAAATATTATTAAGAAATGTTATAAGTATAAGTTGACGTGACAGCGCCTATAAGGATTCAAAAAATTGATTACACCTAGCGCTCTTATACAATTTTTAAATTAAAAATAAAACGTCTTAACTAACGACTACCATCTATTTCGCTAAAAACGGTACTTCATTCTCATCATACATGTTCATATTTCCATAGTCAAATAAATCTAAACAAACACCCTTTAATTGGGTTGTAATGGTAAGGTGGAGGAGACGTGAAACCCACAACGAGGCAAAAAGGCTGGGGCGTGAAGTACCCAATTCGAGGGGTGTTCGTTAAAGCATTTTACTTAAAGCAAAAAGAGAAAAAAGGGGATATGTTCCCGCTTATTATTTTTTTCATGTTATTTTTATATGTTGATCACGACTGAAAAACAAAGATAAAGTGACGTATTCAAAAGTTGATATAGTAGTTGAGGTACGTTTACGGGTATGTTTGCTGGACCTTATATTATAAGTCGAAAGTTGAAGCTTTTACTTTTGTAAAGTTGTCTGACGAATTTGTTGGATCTTAAGGTTATTAATGTAAAATCTTATAAAATACATTAAATTAAATTCACATATATTTCTGGCTTTTCGTGATAATTCATTATATGTTGAAGGTAATTACATAATTTCACTAGTTCATTATATGTTGAAGGTAATTACATAATTTCACTAGTTATAAGCCCTTATAAGCCCTTCTCCATGAGCTTGGGCTTATGAAGGCTTATGGCTTATAAAGGGTTTCATAAATCTGTTTGTGCGAGACAAATGAGATTTCTTTTAGCTTATAAGGTTTCCATAAAGAAAACCTTATCAAGGTTTATAACTAGCAGTGTTGCAAAGATCAGTCAACATACCGATTAATCGGATAAAAATCGGACAAAAATCGGCCAACGCGGTTACGGATAGAATTAGGCCAAATCGAACAATAATTGGTTAAATCGGACATATATTTTCAAAATTTTATATATAAAAAGTCCAATCCGATTAATCCCCACCTAACCGATTAATCGTTAGGCGGTACTCGGCCGTCTAGCTAGCGCTTAGCGATTTTCGCAACCTTGATAACTAGTGAAATTACGTAAATACTTTTCAAAATACAATAAATTATAAAAAAAACTAAAAATATATTTTAATTTAATTTATTTTTATAAGATTCTACTTTAATAAGCTTAAGCTTCAACATATTCATCAACCATCTTTACACTTTTTCTAAACATAAGCATTATTGTAAATGATTTTTCTAACATGTGCTTCATGAGCACATGTTAAAGAGGGTCATACTGACTGCGTGTCATCTTCTAAATGGTCAGTCAATGTTTATGAAGACAACTGACAATTAAAAAGATGACACGCAGTCAAAAACCCTTATTGTAATACTCATATCCAAACACATGCTTAATATGGCTCATGTTATTTGTACCCCTGAAAAGCCGTTTGTAGCCCCCTTGGTTTTTCCGATTTTTTTTTATTTTTATTTTTTTTATAATTTTGTTTATATTATAAAACAGTGAAACGCAGAATGCGAAACGAAAATTATAAAGTTTAACAGGTCAAAAGTATGAAACTGTCAAAAATTACGGAACAAAAACTAATAAAAAACTGCATTGCACTATAAAAAATAAGACAAAAAGACCAAAAAGTACGAAACATCCGTACTTTTTGTGGGCCGGGGTACGCACCCGCTTAATATACAAAGCGCGGTGTGTAGTGTAGAATATATTTAAAAAAAATTCACCTTCACTTCACTTGTCCCAAAAACCAACATTCATTCCATTCTTTTCTTCACACACACCACCTCATCAATGGCGGCAAGTATCCTCTTCCTCTCTCTCTCTCACACACACACAGAGTTTCACCTAAACACACACTAACCGTTTTATTTATTTTATTTTGTCTAATCTTTGCAGAAACTAATCGAATTCAGCTGCCACGTGTCACTCGCAATTCTGTTACTACTACATTTCACATTGATCGTTTCATCATTCCAGGCACTCTTAATTTATTCATTATTATTTTATAAAATATTTATTATAATTATTATGAATGAATTAAATGTAACTAACTAACTAACTGATTTTTGTTGATAATTAGGAAGGACAAACGTGTGTGAATAATAATAACTGTGATTCGTCGTTGCATTGTGAGGCGTGTGTTGCTGATGGTAACATTCGTCCAAGGTGTACACGTGTCCAGCCTCTCAGTCCTCTTTCTAAGGTACTGTGTGTTTAGGTGTAATTGTGTGTGTTTTAGTATATGCGTGTGAAAGTTACTGTGTGTTTAGGTGTAATTAATTAGTGTCATTGTTGTGAATATTATGTTTACGTCTAATTGCGTGTGTGTAAAAATTAGTGTGTGTTTCGGTGTGATTGTGTGTGAAAAATTAAATTATTTTGTGTTTTAGTGTAATTATTTGTGAAAATTAATGTGTGTTTAGGTGTAATTATGTGTGTGAAAATTAGTGTGTGTTTAGGTGTAATTATGTGTGTTTTAGTGTGTGTTTAGGTGTAATTATGTGTCTTTTAGTGTGTGTGAAAATTAGAGTGTGTTTTAGTGTGTGTGAAAATTAGAGTGTGTTTTAGTGTAATTGTATGCGTGAAAATTAGCGTGTATTACTGCGTGTGAAGGTTACTGTGTGAAAATTAATGTGTGTTTCGGTGTGACTGTGAAAGTTAACGCGAGTGTGATAATTAGTGCGTCTTTTTGTGTAATTGTGTGTGTGTGTGTGTGAAAATTTGTGTGCGTTTCGGTGCGATTGTATGTGAAAACTAGTGTGTGGAAATTAGTGTTTTTTTACCGTGTTAAAATCAGCGTGTTTTGTTCCAAAACAGAAAATCAGCTTGTTTTTACTGTGTGAAAATCAGCGTATTTTCTTCAAAAACGGAAAATCAGCGTGTTTTACTGTGTGTGAAAACCAGTCTGTTATAGTGTGTGTGTTGTTTGTTACGCGTAGTTACGAGTTATGACTGTGCGTGATTATGGTGCGTATGTGTGTAATTTGTTCTGTGCGTGCGTGTATTGTTCTTGTTACTTGTGGCTACGAATTATGAATGTGCGTGTTTTGACCTGATTGTGTGAAAAATTACTGTCAGTTGTTTTTTTAAATGTAGTTATGACTCTGTTTACGGCGTGGTTCTTACAGGCGAAAGGATTACCGTTTAACAAGTACTCGTGGTTAACGACGCATAATGCGTTTGCTAGATTGGGACAGAAGTCGTCTACTGGTGCAGTTATATTAGCTCCAACTAATCAGCAGGATACTGTTGGTTCTCAGCTAGAAGTAAGCTAGCTGATTAATCTGTTTTCTCTTTGACTGATTATAGTTTTTACTATTCCTGTTTTTTAGGCAGAATTTAGAAGATATTTGTTGTTTTAGTTAGAGTTTAATTGACTGGTTCTCAACTTTAATTATATACAGTTATACGCAAATGTGTAACAGTAAGACGTATTTAATCCGTAGGGATATCAATGCATGTAAACTGAAAAATAAATAAAGTGAGAAAACCTAGAAGTATCAATTTGTTTCGGTTATTGTGTTTTCTAAGCTAGATTAAGCTATTGCTTTACAAGGAATAATTTCGTGTAATTAGTAATTTAATACTCTGTTAGTTCCCAAGAACAACTAGGGAATATTATTTTACTCGAGATTTTAGACTCAAAATTGAGGGGAAGCAATTAGGGAATATCGGATTACACACAAATTGGAATATTAGTTTGTGGTGTAGTTACTATAGTGAACAATATAAAGATGAGATTTATTTTCTTAAACCACTAGCTTAAAATGGTAGACAAGAGAAAGAGTTGTTTGACATACATTGGAGCGAAAAGAGTGCTTGAAACACAATTGTAGATTTTGATGTTAATCTTGTGGATTATGAAATCAAAATGACAGCTATAACGATAATTTGGGCAAAGCTACATAATTGACTTAGAACTTTGGCAAACGTTATATAGTGCAATTAACATGGTAGTTAGAAATTAACCGGTACCAAACGGAGTAGTTGATTCAAATTACTATGGTACCTACCAACCACATGGGAGTATGATGGAGGATGGCAAATCTGCTTGGTTGGATGGAGTGCAGATAGAAAGGGAAGATTTCACATGCTTGTCTTTTTTTAATGGTATGGTTGCAATTTTTTATTTTCTACAACAGCGACTCTCAGCCCCACAAAATGATTATAGAGTTAGCGGGAAATTTATAGTCATTTACTTATAGTTTTTCTTCAGGTGATTATGTTATCCCGTTGAAGCCATTTGCTTTATCTTAATAGATTTCCTGGACATGCTTGACTCCGAGTACAAAGTTTCATTTGATTAACACATGTTGAAAACACCAATTGATTTCATATGTTAGACCATTTTATGATTGCGGATTGTATTTATGAAATTCTTAGACTTTGTAGTTGCATTTGTCAAAACTGCACAACAATCTGATTCACATATGCGATGTTGAATACGAATCATACTTATATACTTTTGGGAATTTTGTATGCTGTATATATTTTTACTTTTTGGGAATTTTCTAGAACGTTAAAGGAAGTTTTTACCAATATATGTGCAGAATGGTGTGAGAGGGTTGATGCTTGATATGTATGACTTTGAGAACGACATCTGGTTATGTCATTCCTTTGGTGGCAAATGCTTTAACTACACAGCTTTTGTAAGTTGTTATGCGGTTTTCGTTCTACTCCAATTTACTTTCTACACTATACCGAATTCTAGTTTTCCAACATAATTTGGTTATAAAGCAAATTTGTCAAAGTTAATGTATTAATGCCTGTTACATGAAAATGACTAAATCTGATACCTTTTTCTTTATTTTATCAGCAACCTGCTATCAATGTTTTGAAAGAGATTCGAGTTTTCCTGGAAAAGAATCCTTCTGAAATAGTAACTGTAATCATTGAAGATTATGTTACCACTCCAAAGGGTCTAACTAATGTCTTCAATGCTGCTGGTCTAAGAAAATATTGGTTTCCAGCAGCTCGAATGCCAAGCGATGGTAGTGATTGGCCAACAGTTGATCACATGGTCCGCCAAAATTGGCGTTTGGTTGTTTTTACATCGAAATCTTCTAAAGAGGCTACAGAAGGGATTGCATACGAGTGGAAGTACTTGGTCGAGAACCAATGTGAGTTATGTCAAGTGTCAACTTTGTTTGTCGAAATTCTATTTCTTGTAACTTCCAACATATTCGATAAAAGCTCTCAAACTTCTAAGATATTTGAACTTGATTATTTTTTATCGAAAGATTAAAAGCTGGATACCTGAATTTAGATTTTGGTAAAATTGGTTACCTTACAGGCAAATTCCTTTTAAAATATATCTTAGCTGTGTAACACGTTACTGGACTTTGAAATTTCAGATGGAACAGATGGGATGAAAAGTGGTTTATGCCCTAATCGTGCCGAGTCTGCTAGTATGAACACTACGTCAAGGTCATTAGTTTTGATGAACTACTTTCCAGATACCCCAGATATCACCCAAGCTTGCAAGTACAACTCAGAGCCATTGATAAGCATGATGAACACATGTCATGATGTAGCTGGTAAACGGTGGCCTAACTTCATTGCTGTCGACTTTTACAAGGTATTCACCATATTCTTTTTGGTACGTTTGATTTGATGTCAGCTGATATGTATTAGAGGGGCCAAAATGGGAGTGTTGGTTAAGAGGTCGATAGATACGTTAAAGTAATTATTTGGTGTGTGTCGAAACATGACTTGTCGACCCGAAAACATTTTGCAGAGGAGCAATGGTGGGGGTGCACCTGCTGCAGTAGATAAGGCTAACGGGCAGCTAGTCTGTGGTTGCAGCAGCATATCAGCATGCAGGGTACGAAACATCAATACTAATATTTAACCGTTTTCACGTACTTCACACTATGATTACCATCATAGCAGTATGAAATTATGAATGGACCAAAAAAGCTTCACTAAGATACAAATTTACATTGCTGTGCAGCCAAACATGACCTTTGGAGCCTGTAACCTCCCAGAGGCAGTTGCTGCTCCAACGCCAATTTCATCACTAAGGAGCTCCGGGAACATTGATAGTAAACCCGTTCTGTTTGGATGGTTGTTTGGGGCAGGTTTGATTGTTATAACCTTTTATCTGTAAAAGTAGTCTAGACTTTAGAATTACAAATTTACCTCCGAAACTTCCCACTTTTAGGTAGCTACTCCCACTCACTCTGAACTGGTCTTTGAATACTCGAAAATTTGACTCTTAATGAATGACACGTGATTAGATAAAATGGATGACCCGTCATATTCCAGCCTTCGGTACCATGAAAATTGTCTTTATGTAAGTTGTCTCTGTATGATAATCTGATTAACTTACCGGTGATTTGGTTGTTCGACTACAAAACTAACAGTTTGGTTTTGAGATTCGATTGTTTGACTTCAAAAGTCAAAATGGCTCGTGTCAAAAGCTTTAAATTTGCACACTCATTAGTTGATGAGTCAAAATTGCTATGTCCACTAAAATTTTACTCAGCTATATAACTAATCTCCAAGTTCGACTTGCCACAATCATTAAATTTGTATAATCAGCAATAGAAGAGAAACAGTATGGTATTTTCGTCATTCATTAAGAATCACATGTCTAATGATGCATTGTCCATGTTAGTTATTGTGACTACTACTCCTAAGGGTATTTTGGTAATTTTGGTACTAAGGGCATTTTGGTCATTTTGGTAGCATCTTAAGTATTAAGTTTCTTCATACTTAAGTATTAGTGTGTCGGTTTGTTCACTATATATCAATAGCAGACTTTGTACCCCTTTTTGTACTACACTTTTGATAATGGAAATACCAGCTTTTGCTCCCAAACAACATCTGATGTTCTCATCTTTGTTATTTTGTGCCCATGTTCTGATTATTATTGTTTGTTGCTGGTCTTTGCCATCGATCATCTTTGTCTGACCCTAACAGTCCAAAAGTTCATCTTCTGTAAATATATTTTTCTTTTCGTAGAGGGAACTCCGGAAGTATATGTAAATGTATACTATGGGAAACTAATTTCAGTTGCACATTATCGAAACACTATGATGAATATGATGATGTGATTGCCAAGTTTTATGAAAGAAATGACTGTCGATTAGCAGAGCTAAACGAAACCCAAACAATATGGTTGCATTACTAGCATGAGCCATGTCAAATAATGCTGTAATCTTATGCATTACGAGTATATACCGTTATGAAGCTAAAGTAAATAAATCTCAAACTTTTGGAGGTTTATATATCAAGGCTGTTAAGGTCGAGATATCTTACTAAGAAACGTTTTTGTCTTTGCAAGATTAGAATCGTAAAATCAGATCGAGATAAGCTCTTATTTAAATTTTTAAAAGTCTTGTTTGTCTAAAATTTACCGGGAAACTCTTTACCAAAAAAAAAAAGAAAAAAAAGTCTTGTTTGTCTAGTAATTTGTATTCAAAACTGGGATTTTTTAATCTATTTTTTTTTATATTGTACTGTTATAAAACATTTATAATTATCTATGTTTGCTTTATTATTTTACTTAAACAAAATTTATGTTGTATCCAGTTAGTTGATTTAAGGGAGTATGATCGAACTGGATCTAGATCTTACGATCATAATTCATATGGTAAGTCGAGATCCTACTATAAATCTTATGCCTTATAAAAACCTACAAACGATTGACTCGTTTATGCTTAATACGAAAGATCTTAAAGATCTAAGTTGATATCTTAACAGCTATATTTACATTGTTGATACATAGTCAAATATAAGGATTTTGATAATAGTGTGATAAACTGTACCTTTGTGGATGAGAATAGTTTCTTGCTATATGTAGCAAAGGGGTGCTCACGATCCAAAACCGGACCGGACCAAAACCGACTTTGGCCAAACCCCGGACCGAAATGGTCCGGTCCGGTCCAATAAGACATAATTGCCGGTTTTTTCGTAAGACCGAACCGGACCAAGGACCGAAAATAAGGAAAATGACGGACCGAAGACCGGACCGAAATAGGTTCGGTTCGGGCCGTGGTCCGTTTTGCTCACCCCTAAGCAAACTATATGAATGATTTATTAGATGATGATGGTTAACTAAGCTGGGCTTAGTCTCTGTAAAATATGTTTGGGCCGGGCTTATCTTATAAATAAAGCCCATAGACACTAACCGAAATTATGAATGAGCAAGCCGGCAAGATCCAAAACTAGATCAGGTTTTTGTTTCGGCAACCTAATAAACTTACATAAGCCGAAAAGTTTTAAAATAAGCCAAAAAAATGAGGTTATGAAACATAAGCCCAAAGCCTAATAAGCCATAAGCCTTCTATATAAGCCAAAACAAACACCCCTTAGACCAAGATAAAATTTTGTACTAGTGTTTGACACTAGCGCGACTGATATCGTTTAAAAGCAAAACAAGGAAAACCCGACCCCTCGAATCCAAATAAGTAACTCTTGAATTTGCTTTATACAATGCGAGTCGCCATGAATCCACATCACACCCACAAGAATGTACTTACATAACAAATATGACCATATACATTGCCGAAAATCCTTTAACATGCTAATGTTATTCTGTTTCAATATTCTCGAACCACTTGTGTCGATACCCTCCCTGTTAGTGTTGTCTTTTAAGGTCTCGATTTCTTCTTTATTGGGTGCTCACGATGATTGTCGCTTTACCTTTTCGAATAACATTCATAGGAATATCTTCCTCAACCATATTATTTTCCACTTGAGAATGATTCCATCAGATTCGTTTCAACACTAGGGTCGATCGTTTGCCATTCATGTTCCTTAAACGATATCGACTGACTCCACTTTGATACGTAGTTTAACAATATGTCTCATGTGTCATAGTCTATAACGATACATTACTTTGTTATTTCGATATTTCTTGCACCACTACATGATAAGTAATAATTTTAATGTGTCTTAGTTGCTTACATATTCAGATATTTTTTAAATTTGCACCACAACACGATACTTTTTGGAAAAGGCAAAGATGTCAAATAGAGCTCGCAAATAATGCCCACCAGTTAACATTTGGGTCAATTGGACTCTTTTTTTAAGTATGATGGACTAAATTGACTCTCTCTTTTATTATCAGCGGGCTTGATAGACTATTGAATACGATGAAACAAAAAAAACATGGGTATAATGGTCGGGTAATTTTTTTGACAATGGGTATTTTTTGGTACCATCAGCTAGCTAGTGTTGTTTTTGGACTTTTGCTCATTTTTTACGTTTACGTCCATTTTTTTAATGTTCACGTCTATTATTTTACGTTTTCGTTTGTTTTTTTACATGTTCGCCCGTTTTTTACGTTTTCGTTCATTTTTTACGTATTCGCCCATTTGTTTACATTTTCGTCCGATTTTTTACGTTTTCGTACGGTTTCGTCCGATTTTTTACGTATTCATCCGTTTTTTGCGTTTTCGTCTGATTTTTTGCGTATTCGTCCGTTTTTTTAACGTTTTCGTCAGATTTTTTATGTTTTCGTTAGATTTTTTACGTTTTCGTCCGATTTTTTACGTTTCGTCTTTTTTTTACGTTTTCGCCCGTTTTTTTTACGTTTTCGCCCGTTTTTTACGTTTTCGTTCGATTTTTTACGTATTCGTCCGTTTTTTTACGTTTTCGTTCGATTTTTTACGTATTCGTCAGATTTTTTACGTTTTTGTCAGATTTTTTACGTTTTCGTCCGATTTTTTACGTTTTCGTCTGTTTTTTACGTTTTCGCCCCTTTTTTTACGTTTTCGTTCGTTTGTTTACGTTTTAGTACGTTGTTTAACGTATTCGTCCGTTTTTTACGTTTTCGTTCGATTTTTTACGTATTCGTCCGTTTTTTTACGTTTTCGTCAGATTTTTTACGTTTTTGTCCAATTTTTTACGTATTTGTCTGTTTTTTTACGTTTTCGTCAGATTTTTTACGTTTTCGTCCAATTTTTTATGTATTTGTCCGTTTTTACGTTTTCTTCAGATTTTTACGTTTTCATCCAATTTTTTACGTATTCGTTCGTATTTTATGTATTCGTCCGTTTTTTTACGTTTTCGTCAGATTTTTACGTTTTTGTCCGATTTCTTTTACGTTTTTGTCCGATTTTTTACGTTTTCGTCCATTTTTTACGTTTGTTTTTTTACGTTTTCATCCGTTTTATTACGTTTTCGTCCGTTTTTTACGTTTTCGTCCGTTTGTTTACATTTTAGTACGTTGTTTTACGTTTTCGTTCGTTTTTTACGATTTCCCCTGTTTTTT
>BQNB010042817.1:0-21806 GCA_026074375.1 Tanacetum coccineum | reverse complement strand
CCCTGATAATATTAATTGTTTTATTAAAAATACTATTCTTGTTTGTGTTAAAAGGCCTTGTGACTTGCGAATATCCCTTTTTGTAAGTATTTTATATTGATCTTGGATGATTCACAGTTGGTTTTGAGCCAGCAGCATTAACTGGTCTGACAACAATATTAATTCTAGCACCAGCAATATTAACACTTGCACCAGCAGTATTAACACTTGCACCAACAATATTAATTTTGCCAGACCTGGTTAATACTGCTTGTGGAATAAATCTTCTATTAGGGTGAGGGTGAGTCATTTTATTAGCAAAGTTCTTATGATTCACCCAACTTGAGTTGTTCCACACTAGTCTTATAACCTTTTTATCACACACATTATGAAGATGCTCAAAACTTCCATAAATAAAACAAGCTTTATTAATCATTTTAAAGTCACTTCCTAGTCTTTGGGACATAAGATTGTTCCAGTTTCTTTGATTCCCTCTAGGATAGTGTTTGTTTTGTTTAGGTGTTTCTACCTTTTCTACTGTTTCCCTAGCAGACTTAATAAATTTTATCTTTTCAGTGCTAGGTCTAACAGTTTTATCCTTAACATTAGGTATAAATTCTACCTCACTATCATCATCAAAATTTCAATCCTCAATGACTGGAGGTCTAAAACTGTTCTTCCTAACAGTTTTAGGTTCTACTGTATCACCATTATTTTTTTACATTAGCAGACTCATGATTTGACTCAACTTTCTTAACATTACTAGGTGTAACAACAGTAATAACATCTATATTCTCACTTTCAATGATTTCATCCATAAACGTTAGATCAGGTTTGAAGGGAATGAAGTTCCCTGTATAAGGTGGGGGAACTGCATGATATCCCCTATCAGATTTGGACTTATTACACTCCTGATTTTCTAACATCTCAGATGAATTCACAAAGCTTTCTGCTGCAGGAGAAGCTGCATTATATCCTAGTCTAGTTTTAAACTTGTCAATAACTTGACTTTCCAGCAAATTATTCAAAGATTTAGATGAATTTTGAAACTTCTCTAATGTTAGTTTTAACTCATCTCTCTCTTTTTTTGCTTTTTCCAATTTCTTTTTGTTTTCAACTAAAGCATTATCTCTTAGTTTAACTTCAAGATTTAAAACATTAATGCTCTCTTCAAACACTAATGCTCTCTTCAAATACATCCTCATTTTTCTTATAGTGAGCTAGTCTAGCTTCTACTGATTCTAAACCTGCTTTATAAACTAAATTAAATTGAGACTTTTTGTAATCTGAAGACAAACTATCATATTGTTCTTTGAGAGTAGCATAAGCTTTTACACATGATTTAGAACAAGAATCTACCTCAGAATCTGAACTGGAAGAACTTCCTGAAGATGTATATGCCATTAATACATAGTTTGTAGGATGCTTTTCTTCAGCTTGGTAGCTCTAATCATACCCTCTAATTCCATCTTGAGCAACCAAGGCATTTTCAGTGGGAGTTTCCACTATCACAGTTCTTCTACTATTCTTTCTTCCTCTGTTTTCCTGATTTCTAGGAGCTCTACATTCTCTTGCAAAGTGACCATTTTTATGACAATTGTAGCACTCCACTTTAGACCTGTCAAATCCAACTCTTTGACCATTTACATCCAACTTCCTGCCTGTCCTCTTGATGAATCTCCTAGCTCTAATTGTCAGCATGGCCATTTCCCATTGTAAATCCATTTCTTCTAGGTCATCAGGATCAATTTGTTCTAGATCCTCTCGTGCAAGTTGAGGAGAATTGGGCTGACTAGCTAGGAAAGCACAGATCATAGCATCACTAAGGTTATCTCCAGATGTAGGATTACATTGAGTATGAGCAGCACTAACTCCATAAGCAGTGTTATCTGCTTCATTTGTGCTGCTGTTGCAGTTGCTGTTAGTGCTGTTGGAGGACACAAAAGCCACATTTTGTGGATTTTGGCTTGTACTTGATGATCCTGTAAGTTCAGGTTCATATATCTTCAAGTTGTTGTACAAGTCATCCAAACTGATGGTCTTTATTTCCTCTTTGTTCCTCCAGATCAAAGCATGAGTCTTCCATTCAGATGGAAGACTTCTCAACAGTTTTAAGTTCATGTCCTCTTGTGTAATAACTTCGCCTTGAATCTCCAACTGACTAATAAGTTTTTGCAACCTATCAAAAGTTTGATCCATTGTTTCTGAACTTGATCCTGCAAAGTTCTCATATTGTTGCTTGAGTAGAGTTCTCTGAACTTTCTTGGATTCCTTGTTTCCTCCATACCTCTTCTCTATGGCTTCCATGAGCAATTTTGCATCTTTATATGAATGGAACTTCAGTTGATCCTTATTTGGGAGTGCCATCAACAGAGTTCCTCTAGCTTTTATCTCATTCCTTTTGTCCTGCTTTTCTTCTGTAGTAGTAGGTTCATATTCCTGCTCAGTTTCTCCAACAGTTCTCTTCAGCACTTTGTTACCATTCAGAATTACTTCCCAGAGGGAGTAATCAGTCATGAGAAAGTATTGTTCTATCCTCATTAACCAGAGATCATATTCTCCTGGGTTGAGGATAGGGAGTCTTGCAGTCAGAGTTGTAAAAGTAGTTCCTGCCTCCATTTTATCACAGAGAATTAGATCTAGTATATGTTGTTTGTTTCTTCTTATTCAAAGCTTCATAAAAAGCTCTGATACCACTTGTTGATCCCAATAAACAGATCTTAAACTCCTTAGCTTGATGTAAGGTTTAGTATCCTTGGATAAATCCAAAGGTACTAAGATTGAATTGAGAGTATAATATAAACTATGCGGAATCTAGTTTATACCACTAAGAAGAATAATAGTAATGTATGTATGACAAACAGAATTACAACCAAAACAATAAGCTTCAATATATTAATACGAACACTCTTTGACAGTGTTAGGGTTTACAACCTTGAAGCTATGAATACTATGAAAGACTGATATGATGTGATGTGTATCTCTAACTATGTCGTAGGGTTCCTTTTATACACTAAGGAAACCCTAATGGGCTTACAAAACGCGTATAATGATAATGCATATCTATTCCTAATTTAACTCATGCATATCATAATAGCAGTACTAACTATATAAGACTAACAGTACTAACTATACTGGCAGTACTAATAAAGTACTAGCAGTACTAACTAATATAACTAGCAGTACTAACTACTTAGTCTGTTTTCTTCAATCTTTAGCAGCAGCATCAACTCTGAACCAGCAGTAGTAAATTAGCACCAGCAGTAATAACTCGGAATTCCCAACATTTTTCACAATAATTATTCAATTATGTTATGAATTTTAATAAGTAATGAATTTTGCTTTGCACACATAGAGGTAAGAGTCCAAGTACACACTCTTGAGTTGTATAGATCACATGTATTAATTGCATATATTAATTACAATTTCTCGATTACATTTTCTCTCCTTATCAAAAATAGAAATCTCTTGATATTTTGGATACCAATTGAATAAAAAACTATATGACATAGAAGTTTTTGCGAGGAGAAAAATGTTACGGTTAGCATGAATCTTATGGAACATTTTTCTTTTTCTCCCCCTCAATTTCATAAATGCTTTACATTTGAGGGTGAGTGAGTGTTAAGCACATAATTTTGAAAGATTATAAAGTGACATTGAATCATTCTTGAAAAATTATGCTCACACACTGCATGTTTGGACACACTAAAGTAAACATGTGAGAATGTATCCACAAACATTAAAAGTTGATTTTAAACGCTCCCCCTCAAAAATTGATCCACTTGAAGCAATTTTGTGATTATGGGAGTGTTGAACATACAATTTTGAAAGATCTTGAAAAATATTTTGACAAATTCTTGAAAGATTGTGTTCAACAGTTTTGAGAACCATGATTACTTGAGCTCATAGACATTGAATGTCTTGTTAACAAGTTGTTATAAATAATCCAGCTTAAGACCGAGAAGGTGTGAGCTTCCTGTTGTTGAGGATAAGTGTACGTGATTTTACACTATCCTTTGACATTTAGGTCCGGGTTGCAGTCTGAAAGTAATTACAATCCATTAGAAAATTTAGAAATGACACGTTTTAAAATCATTTTAACTATTTTTCGAACTTTATTTACATACTCGTGTCGTTGTTAAACGACCATTCTAGATACGTAAATATTATCGACTCCAAAAGACATGCCTAGAAGATCATTTTTGATATTTTGGAAGTATTTTGATTTTATATTTTGTTTTTGTTTGTTTTTTTTTTCTGATAATATATGCAAATTGATGTTAGATAATATTCAAGCAGATTCCTTTGTCAAAACCTCCAGTACGTCTCGAGTCAAACATCTCATACCGAGTTGGCCAACTAGATACTCAAACCTTTCTTTCGATAGAGATTTTGTAAATCATAGATGTATACCTACAGGTGCAACCAATTTACAAGAAAAAACTAGTTGGAGTGAAAAACCTTATCTACTTGCCTTAAACTCACCATATAGCTTCATTGATGCTTGGTAGCGAGTGCAAGTTTTACATTTATAATCACGATTAATTAAACTACCAAAAATGAATACAAGCAAGTATACTCGTTCATTCATAGTAAAGTCGGGTAAGTCGGGTTCGTTCCACGGGACTTGGTAATAATCATCATATAGTAACGGAATAAGCAAATAGGTTGTCACGATCCCTATCACTTCTAAACACAAAGAACATTTTATTTTTAATTCATTCATGGGAAAAACAATACTTGTGCTAAATTCTATTTCATTGATATGATAGTGGATTCGTTGGTTAAACTTGATTGTATGACTAACAAGAACATAAGTTATATAGATTCGATCCATGGTGTCTTTCATAAATCCACATATATATGTTAAAATGATGGTGATCCCTTTTGGCCTATGAACACTAAACCTTCTAACCATTTTTAATCCAATTGTTATGAAAAGCATGATTATGTCAAGTAATTTCAACGATTCCTTTCGACCTATACTCGAGTTTAAGATCAAACAAGCCTTTTTAAACATGTTAATTATGAAACTTAACCGAAAATCCTTTTGGCCTATAAATCTATTTTTAGGTTTCATCAACATGTAATCCAACAAGTTATTACTCCAAACAATCACAAGACAATTCATGAGATTCAAGCATACAATCATAATCAACACATCATAATCAATTACATATCATTTGCACAAGTATATCAAACACTACTCATAACTCATTTTATTAAACTCAAAACTCAATTCAAACGTATTGTTCATGACAATAAAATAAGTAAACTTTCTAGAAATATAAGAACAAGGGTTATACCTAGCTAAATGATTACACAAGAAAGTCTAGACTTGGATTTAGAGCAATCCAAACGCCTCCAATCAACAAAGAATACCAACTCCTAAACACCAACAAGCAACCAAGATCAATACCCACGTTCTTGCTTCACTCCTGGAATTCTCAAAACTATTCTAGCCTTTTGAGAGAGTAAGTAGGGTTTCTCAACCTTTGTCAAGGGTTATAGAAGTGTGTTTTTGGCTACGACCCCCTAACATGATTATATAGCCTAGGTACAAGCTTTAGGAGCAAGAAAACGAACTCCCAGTGATTATGGAGGGAAGTGATCAGACTTAGAGGGTAATGGGACTTTAATTCACCCATAATTGCCAACTTTGTAACTGCCAGAATTGCCCAGCAGGGTGGCTGGGGCTCTAGCCGAGCGGCTAGATTGCTTCAGTCAGTCTCTGCGGCTCGTTTCCAGCCTGGGCGGCTGGAGCTTCGCTCCAAAACGTAAAGTGTTGTTTTCTTGGGCATTTTTCTTCCTTTTTGTTCCTTTTGGTTTGGGTTGGCCCATACAACTTATAAATGGATTAGGTACTTTTATTTGAGCTATAACGGCCTCTAAACCTCTCATCCAAGCTTCACTTATCGGGAAATCTCCAAAAGTGATTTTCTCCGCGTTTTCTTCTCTTTTTCTTGTCTTCTTCCATCTTGGCCAACTATAAACATGTAAACTTCACTTTGCACGATATTAGTAATAAAAGTTCTTTATTTAACCAAATATTTCATATAAAAGCACATATAACGCTCACTAAAACATACTCGATTTGAGCATTATCAAATCCCCCCATACTTAAGTTATGCTCGCCCTCGAGCAGGTTTAGCATTAAAGAAAAGTAATTCCAACAATCTTTTCATAATGATCATACAAAATATAATTGCTCAAATTAGAACAATTATTGCTTCAAAGTTTATAAACGAATCCTTGCCAATACCCGCATGATTTCCGAACTAGATAACATAACTAAGTGCCTCACGAATAAGAACTTTTGATGAATTCACTCAACACTCGATATTTTTGTTTTTGGTGGTGGTTTAAGTAAATCACTCATCTACTCAGTCATGATATCATGTCATACCATAGGCTTGTACAAGTATCAAAAATAAATCTGATGGGGCATGAGCACCCGACAAATCTATTGAAAGGACTTTTATTGGTTAAGCTTTTGGGTTAAAAAGGGTTGTGAGTTAGGCATGGGATATTTTTGGTTAGGTTCTACAAATGAAAAATAAAGTAAAGTCTAAAATTGCTAGTCTCCACAATCCAAATAAAATGATTACATACCCAATTTCCTCTTAATCAATCACCGGTATCACATCTTAGCACATTGGCTAATCGACACCTTATTTTTACTTCTTCTTCCTTCATCTTCATAATTTATAGCACATTGGCTATTTTATTATATTTTTTCTTTTTTTTTACACAACCAAACTCCTCCGTCACCCCTACACTTTGGATGAGCATACACCATAAAAAAATATAATTGAGAGTAGCTACCTCCGTCTTTGTCTAAATGGCACACACAAATTATAAAGTGTGGTCAACAAATAATCATCAAAAATACGCCATACATACCAAGTAACTAGCAATCCATAGACTTGACTAAGGGTTATGCTAAGGTTAAAGATGTTAATATATTTTTGTATTTTTCTGGATTTTATCAAATGAATGGGGTGGCTCAATAGGTGAACTAATTGTATCTAGCACTAAAAGTGAGTGCTAACAAAATGGGTCCAAATGAGTGGTTAACTAACCGATGTGGCTAGCTAAAATCATTTGTTATAAATTAGAAGGCCATTTGGTGTAAATCCTAATTTTGCCTTTATCACTTAAATTTACCATAATCACACAAGTATGATCTCACTGCGGAAATATAATGCATAACAAGCACAAGTTCTAGAATCGAGTCAATCACCGGCACACTCGTAGCAAAAAATGGAATTAAGCATAAAAATAATGCTTTTCATACGAAATAGGCTTCAATTCCTCACAATTTTGAGTAACGACTATAAATGTGATAGCAAATGTTATCGATCCTAAAAACGGATTGCTCAAATAATCGGAATATGTCAAAAAATTCAAATAGCCTCATTATTTGTTGGAATGATTTAGTCATTTTTTAATATATATTCCTTACGTGTGAAAACAACTAAATCCTCGAGGGCGACACTTTTATCCCTAAAAAATTTAAAAATTACACTAAAAATTGTACAAAAAGTTAAAAACTAGATCATTTTTCCTATTTACTTCCCTCCTCCACACTTAAGTTTTGCATTATTGTGAAACCCCGTATTTTAAGGTCACTACTTAATTTAAATTAATAGTTAAATCTTGAAATTTTAATTATTTATTTTATCTTCTTAAGCGTGGTTTTTGTACACGACTTGAGTTTCCTTTAAAACTTGGTTTTGATAAACCACCAATACTTCTTGTATATCAACCCTACAAATTCTGCAAATACCCAATACTGCGAATACTAAAATAAAAACATCCTATATTCCAAACCATAAAATAAAGTACTCAATCTAAACCATCCTACGAATTAAAAACAGAAATTAAAATTATCCAACAAAAGCAAGAGTTTTTAGAATCAAACTTGACCACATGATCAATCTCGCATATCATCATCGTCACTCGCCACACAATCTTCCGAATGCACAATCGGATCAAAATCATCTCCCTGAAATCCTACTGACGATCCTCTAATCTTATAACCTGAACTAGGGACAATAAAACCTGCATGATAACCATCACCAGGCGCTCTATAGTGGTCTCCTTCAAAAGATGGACTACCCGTATCGAGGTAATGCGTGTAAGGGTGTGGATAAGGCACATATGGGTAAGGATATGGTGGTTCATAAGCGGGATAGGCAAAGTTGGATTGATCTGCTAAATGGTGAAGGATAGGCATGGAATGCTCCAACATGTAGTTGTTCCTTATTAGCATCGAATCTCTCCAAACATCCCTACGCTCAACTTCATTCAAGCTCGCATTCCAATCTCCCCAACTTGAATCTAACCCTCTCGGTTCATTCCTTTGCCTCTTTGCTTGACCAGCTGGTGGTGCTACTTGTTCAGTTTGCATCAAAGTATGGGTGGCATCATCTAGTTCATTTACCAACATCTTGGCAGTCCATGTTTCATACTCAATTGGTGGTATGTGCTTAATTACACATACCTTTTACCTATAAAAACGAGCCTAAATGACCAAAAACGGACATAAAATGCCAAATATATGTGTGTTTTGCTATTTGTGTTGCGCAGGTAACGGATATTCACTAAAGGACAAAAATAAAGCCAAAACCGATAAAACCGAGCACGGGAATGGAAAGAGCATGAAAAGTCGAAGCCAAAGACGTGTGCATCTTAAATGGACCAACTCGCACCCATTTAATGGTCCGGACCAGCCCATTAAGCCTTATCTATAAACCTTATAAGTTAAAAAACTCCAAAAACCTTTTAATCCTAACCCGGCCCAATCCATAAGCCCAAACCCACTAAACCATAACACCTGTTAGTCCATTACACCTCTAGTCCTTTTTCTATTTCACCACAAGTCCTTAGGGACTAACAAAGTTAGTCCCTAAACTTTTCACCATTAGTCCCTTTTATCCTAACCCCGTTTAACCCTTTTACCCTGCTCAAACTTTATAAACAAAAAAAACCCGCCAAAACATCACTGTTCATCCCTCTTCCCCAAAAATCCATCACTTTCCTCTACCCTACTGTCACCCATCACTCTCCCCTCTCAACCCCACTCAAAACCCCACCCCAGAAGAGGACAACTCCACCTTGGCAATCCCATGGAAGCTTATTAGACAAAATTAATCAAGGGCTATGATCAAGATAAAAAAGTACAAATTTGGATGGATGGCTATGATGAGAGCTTCTCTTCCTCCTCACACAACAAACACAAGATCAAGAATCTCCTATTTATTTGTTTTATATTAAAAATATTGGGACTAGAAAATCAAGCTGTAAAATGATCTAGTGTAATTTAGTTTTAGGAGTAGTGTAATGTTGCTTATTTCCAGCTTAATTTATGCTTATCTTTTATGTATTCAAGCTTTGTAATCTTCTTTTTATTAATAAAAAGTCACGTTTATCTTAAATTGTCCTGTTTCAATTTCTTATTTACTCAAAACTCATTAAGCTGTTTTTAAGTTTTCATAAGCTGTTGTTAACTTATAAATAGGTTGGGTTTATTTTACAAATAAGCTTTTTAAGCTATATTTGTACAGTTGTTCATGTTTCATTACAAATTAGTTAAGTATTAATGGTTTTGAGCTCTTTGGATGATATGATAAGCTAGCATTGGATGCGCTTATGTGTGTGGATTAAGCTTATTTGACAAACAAGCTGATTCCTAGCGCTTTAGGTTTCTTCATTGTAAGCTTTTGGGCTTCAGCGTTATTTCATTTTTTTCCTTTTTTATGCTTTCAAATTGATATTTGCTAAACTGCTTTTTATTTTGCTTATTTTTGCCTTGTTATTATTATAAATGCTTATTCTGCTTTTATTAAATTATTATGTTAGTTTTAAGTGCCATAGTTTTAGTTATAGAATATATCTTATTTGTCTTCTGTCCTTTCATGTTTTGTTAAAATAGCTATTTGGTTCAGCTTATTAGTGCAGCTTATATTTGTGTGCTTATTTTTCCTTCTTTCTTGCTTACTTGTCAATCTCTAGCTTAGTTATTAATCTGTTTATGTTTATTAGAGGTTATTCAAATCTGTTTTAAGCTTAAAAATGATTCTAAAAGATTTAAAGGGGTGTTTGGCACAAGCAGTTAAAACTGCTTGTGCTATTTTTGGTCATTAGGACAGGTTTAGTAAGCTCAAATTAAGCCTTAAGTTTAGTTTTAGTAAGTTTCATTTTAGTTTTCTTAAGTTTAAAGTCTGTTTTATAGGTTTCTAAAATCTGCCATATTGATAGTTTCATAAAATGCTTTATTAAGCCTTGTCTTGTAATTTGCATATCAAGTGTGTTTGTTAAAGCTTAATGTAGTTCAAAATATATCAATGTGAATCTGATTTGGCTTGGTTTAGCTATTTGAATCCTATTGTCAACAATTGTCAAGAATTTAAGGTTTTAAGGGCTGTTTATGAAGCTTAATTAAGGTCAAGTTATAACTTAGTTTAGGTTAGGTTTTGTTGGATTTAGCTTATCACATGATAAGTTCAATCTGTTTTTAGAATTTAGCTTCTTTCTTTAGCTTATTATGCTTTTATGTTAGCTTAAAATCAGTCAAAAGTCTTTTGGTGTCTGTCTTTAAGGTCTGCTGTCTTAGCATGTTTTTAAGTCTTTTTCAGCTAATTTTAGGAGCTTATTTTAAGTCATTTAAGCTCATTAGGTCTAGGGCTTGAGCTGTTTTCAGCTTATTTGTTTTCTAAGAGCTTATTGAGTCTTAGAAGTAAGTTTTTAATCTGTCATTTTCATTTCAAAAAGCCAAAAGTAGTAGTGTAATCTGTCTATTTCTCTTTGCTTTTCTAGATTATTTCTTAGGCTTATTTGCTTGTGTCCAGCTTATTTGAGTCTTTTTGGTAGTGATGTTCATCTGTTTTTGGTTAGTAGCTTTTCCTGAGTGCTTATTTGTTCAAATTTCTAGCTTAAAATGTTGTATAAAGTCCTTTTAGTCTTTTCTATGTCTGATGTCTATATGTTTTTTTAGTGCTCTTACTTGCTTATTTGTTTGCTTATTTTTGTCTTATATGTTTATAGGCCATAGGAGTTGGTTATGTTTCAGCTTAGTTGTGTTTTTTCTTTGCTTATTGTGTTTTAGTTAGCTCCAATCGGTTTTAGCTCAAAAGTCTCTTTTTTAGTTTTAGATTAAGCAAAATTGTCACCTTTATTTAGCTTATTTCTAGCTTATCATTAAGTTCTGTCAAAAGTACTTTTTTTTAAAGTTGCTTATTTTGGTCTTAAGTTTAGTTGTTTTAAAAAGAAATTAAAAAAATGTTTTCAAAAAGGAAGTCACAGGTTTCGAACCTGTGACCTCCCCCCTTCTCACACCAACATTTAAGACACACCCTCACTACCATCTGCGCCCTTGGGTCTTTTTCGTAAGACTCTTGGGCCAGTTGGTATTTAAGGGGCTTTTTCTCTTATAAGCCATCAGCCCTTTTGGGCTTATTTCCAGCTTATTGAGATAATCTGGTTGACTTATTTTATTTTTCTTAGGTTTGTAACTGTTCAAAGGACTTTTCTCGAATTTTTTAGATTTTTCCAATTTAGTTTAGTATTTTTAATTAATTTTTTAGATTAAAACTGTTTTTTATTCATAATAAATAAAATAAAAATAAAAAAAATATAATTCTTTTTTGTAAAATTATTTTTAATCATTTAGGACCTTTAAAAATTAAATTTGCTTTTGTAGGGTTTAAATTTGATAATTTAGGTTTTAGAGTCGCGTTTTTAATTCCCGTTAACGTTTTTTAGGTTCGATCTTTAATTGCTTTCATTGTTTACTTGCGTTTATTTGTTTTTGCATATTAATTGTAGAAATAGAATCAAAAAATCATTGAATCATTCAATCACGCGATCACGAACTTAAACTCGATTCTCAATTCACGCCTCGTCGGGAAACGACCCGGGAAGGTTTTGGATTTTGCTTTGGGTTTCTACGTAATCTCTTAGAAGCCGTAGGAATACATATCACTTCTTTATTTGTTATTTTGATTTTTAATTTATAATATGTATTCTTAAGTTATTTATTTTAAGTATATAAGGAATTTTAAAAATCAATTTTTGACGTCGCTTGCCGAGAGGTTGTTGAAACGATTATTGTGTACGTTGATAGATTAGTGTTTGAAGACCCTTCCCCGGTGAAGTTATCGCTTCATTTGTGAATTATTTTCTTCTATAACTCAAAGTATCAAAAATACAAAAAAATGAAACGAACAACAAAAATAAAACAACAGTTGTGTCACTTGTGAGAAATCCGGCTCACCTTTAGATTACAAACTATAAGAGAGGTATAAGGAGGGTCGTTCCTACAAACTACGACCTGATTAAGGGAAGGTTTTTTTAAAACGCTTGCGTTCTTACCCGCTCTTCCGCTTCTTTTGCGTTTTCATGATAAGTACCCGTGCACCTTTGATTTATCGGTCCCAAAAATATTTTCTCTTGTTTAAAATACATTAAAAAATTCAAAAATATTCTTCTTAATCTCAATTTGTTTAATTCTTATGTCGTCATTCACCCCACGATGTTGTTTTAAGGGAAAAAGATCCTCTAAAGTTTACATTCAACATGATAGGTAATGTTGTATGTTTTGTGAGGAGTGAAAAAACAAGTGGGCCCTTAATTATAAGTTAAAAAAATCATTTACAATTTAACTTGCATTTGATTGGTAAACATGACCTATCATGTTGAAACCAACTTTAGAGGATCCTAATCTTGTTTTAAGTGTGGAGCCCCGTTTGGTGGTCTACATTGTCGACAATGTACTTGATTGTTCCAGTGTAAGAAGAAAGTTATGGATGAAGTTTTTTTTTATGTATGTGGTGAAGATGTGGAAAATTATTCGGAATAATTGTTCCAAACCAAAACTCATTTCAAGATTTTTACAATGACTTCCAACAACCCCTCAACTTCACTCTGTTTGTGTCATTCATGACAATCATAACTTTGGTTATTCACTCAAGAAACCTATTTGTCTATTATCAGGAACCAGTGTAATATTTTTCACAAAAGTCACTCCACAATCAAGCCAACGTTATTGTTACGGGTTTGGAGACCATTAGACGATTTATTTGTCAACGCGTGACTCTTGTACTTGGTGAGTCATGTGTGGAACGATGCTCTTTATGGTTACGGTTTGTCCTTATACCTCAAGTTGCGTGTCGTCTTCGATAAGGACTTGTGTTTCATACTAAACTTTGATAATAATTTTCACAATACTTCTAAAGTTTACCACAACAATTTCCTTGTTGTGAAAACTGAGGGGGTCCTCATAAGAATTTTTCAGATTTGTCAACCGATGAACCAGAATTTCTACGAACCTAATCTTTGTTATAAATCTATTTCTTCCTGTTTTGACCAATTCCAACCCCCGCAGTTTCCCGTCATGAGTATCCAAGATATGGAGGATCTGAAGCAGCAGTATTTAGATGAAATGAAAAGTTTAATTAATATTAAGGATTATCGTAATGAGAATATTGATATTGAGATTAAGATTAATGAGATTAAGGAAAATTTCAATGGAACGAGTATTGAAATTAATAAAAAGAAAAAGCTTCAGCAACTAGAGTAGGTGGCTAATCTTAGTACTTATCCTTCGCGACATTTTGATTCTTTTTGCTACGACGATGATGATGACGAGGAATTTTATGTCCCTATAAGTGAAATTTATAAGAGTTCCCTTACTGCAATCACACCCAACTCATCGATCAAGAACTCTCTCATAATGGGGGATGAGCATCTTGACACTATTCCGGAAACGGAATCGGATGAAGAAAATGAGTCTAGTGTGAGGGTCCTTTAAAACTACCCTAAAGTGTGTCTGCTGGATTTTATCTGTGGATTTATCGATATTGAAAGTGAGTGTGACTATGGCCCGGTTGTGATTTTTTTACGAATTTTCTTATCCTTATTTGATTTCTAACGACATTTTTACTCTTGTGATGCAGTCAATTTCGGGTATGAGGAGTTCGGAAGAAATTTCAAAATTTTCGAAACCTCTCTTTTTTGATGAAGAAATCATTTATAATTAGACTAGATCCGCATCACTTTAATACAGAGTATGATCTTATAGAATCATTTCTTAATCGATATACTTCGATAGTTTCTTCTCCTAAGTTTGATTCTCTTCTCGAGGAGTTCTCCGGTGAACTCGCTCATATCGATTTGATTTCTCCAGAAATTGATGAAGCCGACTTTGATTAGAGGAGAAATTGTCTTCGGTGAGAAATTGTGTATGATAATGCATATCCTCGAACTCCGGAAGAATTAATTCTGGAAAATTCTGTGTGTTGTATTGAATCTTTCTCTCCATATCCTATCCTTGTTGAGGGTAGTGACTCTCTTATAGAGGAGATTGATATTTTTCTTACTCCGAATGACTCGATGCCACCAGGCATGGAGAATGATGACTATGACTCTGAAGGGGATATCCTTTTCCTTGAAAAATTTCTTAGCAATGATTCCCCTTCACTTCTTGAAAATGAGTCATTTCATTTTGATGTTCCATCATCCCCTCGTCCTCCTACGAAACCGCCGGATGATGGAATTTACTTTGAGCCCGATACGGGACTTTTGACTGCCAAAGTGGTGGGTGATATTTCTAAACATTATGTTCTTATGCCTAGAATTTTACCCACCCAACCCACCCTTTGTCCAGTGATTGACACTTTGCTTCTATTTTCATCCGAAAATGAGGATAAAGTTCATCTCTTATCTTATCGGGGCTTTAAAGCTTTCCAGCTTTTTTCTGAAAGCCCGATGATTATCTATGGAGGGAACATTCCTACCTTTGATGTTCTGTATCTCCTTTTCTATCATCCTGAATGCACTCAAGATATGGGGGATCGAGTTAAGCTTTAGTGACTCATTATTAACAAGCGATTCGTGGGGTGGCAAACCCATGGCTCTATCCTAATATATATTATAGTCAAGTAGTAATGAATAAGTGTGTGTGAGGAGGTTCACTTTCCTTTCTCAGTGTTTTGTGTTTGTGTTGTAATGTCAATATTGCCACGGATTATGAAGACTATCATGCTCGTGGTTTTTGTCTTAGTTTAATCGAGCTTCAATTCCTTAGCATAATTATGGGAATCCAATATCCTAAATCTTATCGACTAACGTTTATCTTTGAGCATACTTAATAAATGGCTTTAGATTTATGTAGAGACCCTTCTTAAAACATTAACGACAATGTTTAGTTCTAGTATGGGGGATCTATCGATTTGATTATGCCTGCAGCCGTTGTTTTCACGTAATCCCGTTTTTACTCACAAAATACCAAAACAATGAAAAATTTTAAAAATAAAATAAGTGTTTTGTCATAATGTTGACTTTCTTGCTGGGTAGAATAAGAATAAATTTTGACTCGATCGAGCGTGTTGAGCCCTTAGCTTTGTCCCTTAACCTTTATATACTTGTCTAAAGCTAGAGTGTACTGTCTAAGCATTCGCGGATCTTTTTATTAAAGATTTTTAAATTTGCGCAAAGAACTCGAGAAAGAGAATGATAGAGTTAATTATGAGTAAGATGCTAAACAAGGATTAGTTGGAAATCTTAAGAGCTCATAAGTGTAGTTTGTGGCTTTTTCTCCCATAAGCTTCTAACCGGACTAATAATACGTGCTCTTTTCAAAAATTAAACTTAAATCAACGATTTTTGAAGTATATAGTCGATAACAATAATTTAGTTAAAATTTATACTTGAATTTTCTAAAAAGAAATTTTTTCTATATCATGGTAATGGTTTATGCTAAAAAAATACAAATAAAAAATTTTGTCTGAGGTAATAATTAATATTTAATATATAAACTCCAGGTTGTTGTGGGCTAATAAAGTTTTATGCATCTTGCGGCTCACATCCGATGTTTGCCAGTCTTCTAAAATAAGGCAATAGTAATTATCCAGAGAATGAATAAAAGCTTTGTTGCCATCTTGCCGACTCACAGCCTGTATGTTGCAGCCTTCAAAAAAGGTCGAGGATTTCCTTCGTTTAAAGATGTTTATTATATTAAGTGTATATATGGCATTTAATTAAATATTGGGAAAAATCTTCTTGTTCTTTAAATTTAAATATGCTTCTTGAGAACTAAAAACTATTTCATTTTAAGTTGTGGTTTTTCTTAATGAATTGTTTATTTAACGGGAAGCTTAAGAGTTTTTGAAACCAAAGGTCCATGAGTTCCGATACTATTCTCTGTGGGGTGTCAAAAGCTTGGCCACCTAAGCTGGTCTCGGTTGGGATGTGCCGAGAAGAAATTCGCTACATGGAATGATCTCGCCTTCTAAATCATAATTCTTGGGTGGAACGTGTGATAGGCATAGAAATATTGCCAATTTTTTAAAAGTTTTGATTATGGTCTGTGAAATGCGATATAAGCACATTCACTAAGATATAATATTTTCGGGAGTGAAAAGTTACAAGTTAAAGTATGAGTAGTGTTAGCATCTTAACTTATATTTAGCGGTTGTGATTTCGTTTTTTATTAAGCTTGGTTTTGGACAAGTGAAAAATTAAAAGACGTGAATTTATCCTTTTGGCATTTTTAAGGATTGAAGTGCTTCCCATATTCCGTGACTCCTAATTAATTTATGAAAAATAACGAAAGTTCCGACTTTCTTAGTTAGCGAAAAGAAAAAGGAAAAAATAAAAATCTATATGCAGAGTTAGTGGTTGATTTATAAAAATGGTCAAATAACGGAAGCTTTTAGATGCTATGATTCTTTAATTCCACTTGATGAAAACTTAGCTACTTTTCGAGGTAATTAGTCGAGGGGGATTGAGATTCTTGGTTTTCTAAAGTGTTTACTTATGGAATTGCGTGAGGACACGGCAAAACATCACTGTTCATCCCTCTTCCCCAAAAACCCATCACTTTCCTCTACCCTACTGTCACCCATCACTCACCCCTCTCAACCCCACTCAAAACCCCACCCCAGAAGAGGACAACTCCACCTTGGCAATCCCATGGAAGCTTATTAGACAAAAATTATCAACAGGGCCTATGTTCAAGATTAAAAATAGTACAATTTGGGTTTTTGGTTGGATGGCTATGTTGAGAGTTCTCTTCCTCCTTACACAACTAACACAAGATATGAAGTCCTCTTTATTTGTTTTTTATAATTAGGGCTAGAATAGAAATCTAAGCTGGGTTAAAATGATTCATTGTGTATTTAGTTTTTTGGAGTAGTGTAATGTTGTTATTTCCAACTTATTTATTGCTTTATCTTTATGGTATTGTAAGCTTTGTAATCTTCTTTTTATTAATAAAAAGTCACGTTTATCTTAAATTGTCCTGTTTCAATTTCTTATTTACTTAAAACTCATTAAGCTATTTTTAAGTTTTCATAAGCTGTTGTTAACTAAAATAGGTGTTTACTTGTACAAATAAGCTTTTCATGCTTATTTGTACAAGCTGTTCATGTTTCATTACAAATTAGTTAAGTATTAAGGTTTTAAGCTTTTTGGATGATAAGCTAGCAAGGATGAGCTTATGGGTTTGGAGTCAGCTTATTGACAACAAGCTGAATCCCTAGAGCTTTAGGTTCTTCGTTGTAAGCTTATGGTTGCAGGTTATTTTATTTTATTTCTTTTATATGCTTTCAAATTGCTTATTTGATAAACTGCTTAATTCTTCTTTGTTTTGCTTGTTATTACTTATAAATGCTTATTCTGCCTTTTATTAGCTTATTATGTTAGTTTAAGAGCCTAGTTTTAGTTAGAATATGGCTTATTAGTTTCTGTCACTTTTCATGGTTAAAATAGCTATTTGGTTCAGCTTATTAGTACAGCTTATATTTGTGTGCTTATTTTTCCTTCTTTCTTGCTTACTTTGTCAATTTAGCTTAGTTATTAATTGTTTATGTTTATTGGGAGGTTATTTCAAATTGTTTTAAGCTTAAAAAATTGATTCTAAAAGATTTAAAGGGCGGGGTGTTTTGCGCACATATGTAGTTAAAACTGTTGTGATCTTTTTGGTCATTTGGACGAATTTGTAAGCTCAAATTAAGCCTTAAGTTTAGTTTTAGTAAGTTTCATTTTAGTTTTCTTAAGTTTAAAGTCTGTTTTATAGGTTTCTAAAATCTGCCATATTGATAGTTTCATAAAAAGCATTATTAAGCCTTGTCTTGTAATTTGCATATCAAGTGTGTTTGTTAAAGCTTAATGTAGTTCAAAATATATCAATGTGAATCTGATTTGGCTTGGTTTAGCTATTTGAATCCTATTGTCAACAATTGTCAAGAATTTAAGGTTTTAAGGGCTGTTTATGAAGCTTAATTAAGGTCAAGTTATAACTTAGTTTAGGTTATAGTGTTTTGTTGGAATTAGCTTTATCACATGATAAGTTCAATTGCTTTAGAATTTAGCTTCTTTCTTTAGTCTTATTATGCTTTTTTATGTTATCTTAAAAAATCAGTCAAAAGTTTTTGGCGTCTGTCGTTAAGGTTTGTTGTTCCTTAGCATTGTGTTAGTATTTTTCAGCTTAAATTTCTTAGGAGCTATTTTAAGTCATTTAAGACTCTATTAGGTCTAGGGCTTGAGCTGGTTTTCAGCCCTTATTTATTTCTAAAGAGCTTATTGAGTCTTAGAAGTATGTTTTTTAGATCTGTCAATAGTGCTATGTTTCAGAAAGTATTAAGCTACCACAAAATGTAAAGTAAGTGTAATTTGTTTATTTCTCTTTGCTTTACTAGATTATTTCTTAGGCTTATTTGCTTGTGTCCAGCTTATTTGAGTCTTATTGGTAGTGATGTTCATCTATTTTTGGTTAGTAGCTTTTCCTGAGTGCTTATTTGTTCAAATTTCTAGCTTAAAATGTTGTATAAAGTCATTTTAGTCTTTTCTATGTTTGTCGTCTATATATTTTTTTTTAGTGCTCTTACTTGCTTATTTGTTTGCTTATTTTTGATCATATCTGCTTAATAGGCCTAGGAGTTGGTATGTTTCAGCTTAGTTGTGTTTTTCTTTAGCTTATTGTGTTTTAGTTAGCCAAACAGTTTAGCTCAAAAGTCTCTTAGTTAAGATAAGCAAAACTGCCACCTTTATTTAGCTTATTTCTAGCTTATCATTAAGTTCTGTCAAAAGTACTTTTTTTAAAGTTGCTTATTTTGGTCTTAAGTTTAGTTGTTTTAAAAAGAAATTAAAAAAATGTTTTCAAAAAGGAAGTCCAAAAAAAGGTTTACGAAAATCCTGTGGCCTCCCCTTCTACACACCAACATTTTACCATCCCTTCTTACCATCTGCGCCCTTGGGTCTTTTTCGGTAAAGGACTCTCTGGGCCAGTTGGTATTTAAGAGGCTTTGTCCTCTTATAAGCCATCATACTTTTGAGCTTCATTTCAGTTTATTGTGATATATTGGTTGACTTATTTTATTTTTTTCCTTACGGTTAGTAAATGGTTGCAAAGGATTTTTTTCCCGAATTTTATAGATTTTTCCAATTTAGTTTAGTATTTTTAATTAATTTTTTAGATTAAAACTGTTTTTTATTCATAATAAATAAAATCAAAATAAAAAATATATATAATTCTTTTTTGTAAAATTTTTTTTAATCATTTAGGACCTTTAAAAATTAAATTTGCTTTTGTAGGGTTTAAATTTGATAATTTAGGTTTTAGAGTCGCGTTTTTAATTCCCGTTAACGTTTTTTAGGTTCGATTTTTAATTGCTTTCATTGTTTACTTGCGTTTGTTTGTTTTTGCATATAAATTGTAGAAATAGAATCAAAAAAAATCATTGAACCATTTAATCACGCGATCACGAACTTAAACTCAATTCTCAATTCACGCCTCGTCGGGAAACGACCCGGGAAGGTTTTGGATTTTACTTTGGTTCGATCTTTAATCTCTTAGAAGCCTTACAGAATACTTACTCACTCTCATTATTTGATATTTTGATTTTAATTATATATATGTATATTAAGTTATATATATAAGTATAATTAATTTTAAGAAATCAATTGGTTTCAAACATTTTGCCACTTCCTCTTCATTAAGATATCCCAACGAATGAGCAATCTTGGTCACATAATGACCTCCACAAATAAGACTGTTCTCTTTAAGACCCGGAGCATGCTTACAAAGATGCTCGGCAATAACCCAAGCCAAGTTAATACCCCGTGACTCCTCCAATGCGCTCATCATCCACATATCTCTCTTTTGACACCTCTCCTTGCTACCGGCCCTATAAACCAAAGATCTAACCAACAGCTTATGTGCAATCCTAATAAGTGGTTCCTTAATGAGTGATGTCCTTGGGTTAGTACTAGTCGGTTTCCCAATCCTTTGCCAAAACGCCTCATGGTTAAATAACTTGTCATCAACTTCCAACCTAGTAAAATGTATAGCAAACAACCTATGATTTAACTCATCTTCTTCATATAATCCTAACAAAATCGCAAACTCGGGTAAAGTAAGCACTTTTTAACCCCACAAAGCCTAAACCAAATGTACTTTTCCGTCATCAACTTAGCCCTATCAACTCCTTTATCAAAATACATCATCGAGAAGAACTCTAAACACCTCTCTAGATAAACATCCCCATAAATAGAAAGAGCTCTCTCCCATGAGTAATCAACGAAAACATCCCCATCATTATGAAGGTATTCATACTTCATCTTGTTTTTCAAAGTTTCCTTAAAGTTATAATCATAAAACAAAGTCCAACTCGGCACTCTCGGTATTCCAAATCCTTTACCTTGCAACTTAGATAATCGTTCACAATAAGCGTGCCTTTCTGCTGACTGTAACTCTCTCCACTTTAAATTAGCATTCTTCACTTGTTGCAAATGATATTCGATAGTACCTTGCTTATTCCTTTTCTCGAAATTTTCAATAAGCAGGTTCGAATGACGAAACCTTCGCGTGCTTTTCTCAAAAGCAAAAAATATAAGCATTAAATGAACTATTACACCTAATGTTGAAGCCCTAGCTTGCTAGTATCTATAACAGGAAAAAGAATCGGGCCAGAAGAAAGACTCTAACCGCCCGGCACAACTTTACAAACCGTGCTGATGGTCTTCCTCGTCACTCTCCCAGTCATCGACTGAGCATCCCAGCCAGTCGGATGGCCCATGCCCGCCATACCGGTTGGTTTTGTTGGTCATTTCCGGGTGTTTTCCGCACTTCCTATTTGCTTCTAACTCTTCCTAATGCTCTATGGGTGCTCCTAAACGTCCTATAATTATTCTCAAACACAATTATCTCTTTGAGTTTATTTCGCCAAATTCGCCATATTTCGTCTAAACATCAAACCTACCAAGATCAAATAGGTGATTCATACAATAAATCTATTATCACCTAGACACTTAAAATCAATCATATATCACTGTAAATTACTTACCCTTTCATCAAATCGACCAAACATTCATCCTCAAAATTTTCATATTTTAAAATCATCACCATTCAATCCACACTTAACCAATCAATCTAATTCTTTTTGCAATCTCATCTACTAGCATATACCCACTTAATCCTAGAATGAATTGGTCTAATTTGAAACGAATCAAAATCCCCTAATTTTCGACCTAAAATGATGAACACGAATTAAACACTTAATTGATTTAAATTAATGTAATTGCTTACCCTTTTTGGAGCCATGAATGATTCTTAAACACGTTCCTTACTTGCAATTAGATCAATCTACATGAATTTGATGATTCCAAGAGAGTAGTGTGTGTGTTTTGTGTGTTTTTTTAAAATTTTTGAATTTTTAGGTTTTATACCATTTTCTAGCCGGGTGGCTTCTTTTCTAGCCAGATAGGCTGGAAATTAACACCTTGGTGCCACTTAACTTTTCATCCCGACTTGTTGATCAACACTC
>BQNB010042816.1:9916-45890 GCA_026074375.1 Tanacetum coccineum | reverse complement strand
TAATTGAATTACCTACACAAGATTTAGAAGACGAGATGCTAGAGAGAGAGATCAGTTGATTAGATGAGAAAGGTGTGTGAAAACATGAGAAATGGCTTGGTATTTATAGCCAAAAAATTTACTATAGGCCGGTTCTTCTGGTGATGTTGACAAAGGGCACCGGCTTGCAAAACTAAGGGCACCGGAATACAGTAATAAAATCCGAATTTTAATTTGCAAAATCTTAAGATATCTTGTGTAATCTTATGAGATTTTCCTTGGATTTGCTGCATTTGATTATATACTAAATGAGAAAATAAGTGTAAGATGATTTTGGGTAAAGTTAGGGTTTTAAAAGAATTTGTATGCTTTTTCAAGTTGCATGTGTTTTTCTACAAAGATAGGAGATAGTAAATAAATCATTTGCATGTGTTTTTCTACAAAGATGGGAGATAGTAAAGAAATCATGTTTGTGAGATAATAAGATGTTTGTTATATTTTGTCATTAATAAAACCTTAGTCTAAGTTGATTGTAAAACGTTTTGTTTAAAACCGGTTTATTTGTATTAACAAATTGCATATAGCAAATATTCCAATCATATAATGACAATAAATAGATGAAATACAAACTCAACAATAGCTAACATCAAATTTGATTTGGTGCAATAGTTTATCCGCTAACATTAAACATTTATGTGTATGCATAACGACCAATAATCACAGCTAAGAACCCAAAGCTCCAACCAAACTCAAAACTAAACAAACGCAAAGCAATAGCGCTTAAAAAATGTGAAACTATAATATAAAACTTACAAATGAACACAACCATGCATGACTCTAACTACACATACACGCACATGATGACAAAGAAAAAACATTAATAAACCAACACGAATAGTACCTAAAGTAAGGATGGGAAAGGATGGATTGACTGGAGAGAAGATTCAGAAGACTTTTGCAAGTGAAATGAGGAGGGGTAATTTTTATATAGGAGTTTTGAAGTGTTACTGTTCTTAACGAACAGGTTGTCAATTGGTGAATTGTTAGTATTTAAAATGGGCATTAAGAATTTTAGTAGTTACAAATGTCTAATTTATTAGGCTGTTACATACCTTTATCTTAAATGGATTGTACAAAACATTGAAGACTTGAAGCTGTTACAAACACCGCGACCGCAACACAGAAACCAAAACTACCAGCCAAACCACCTTACCCAAGACAGCCGGCCAAAACCACCTAAAGTATATTAAATTGTGGTGGTGACGACGCATGCTGTTGAAAATGGTGGCGGCAGAATTAATTGTTGCTGACGGCGGTAGTCGGTATCATATGCGGGTGGCGGGTGATGTTTTAGGTTTGAGAGAGAGAGACACGAATGTAATTATGTGGGTTGTGTGCTTGTTTGGGGTGAGTTTGGGTGGTTATACCAACAAAAATGGTCTCTGTGTGTTTACTTGTTTAGGGTGTTTTATATAGTATGTAATAGGCTGTTACAAATAAACATAAATACACTTATATGTTGAGATGGACTGTCACGAATTAGGCTTTTATGAAACGGACTACATAAATATACTTAAATTTTCTGTTGTAACCGTAATCAATAAAATGTTTTTGAATGTTTAGTTGTTACATACTTACATTTATCAAGAGACATATAGATTTTCTAATAAAGAAATGTTTTTTTACTTAAAATTTCAAGACTTCTAATTTTAGAAATTGGCTAAATGCTTTATAAAGTAGTAGAGATTGAGAGTGTTTATACTTTATACAAATGGTTCTAACATAGGAATAAGAAATGATTTATAAAAGAAGATTCGATGAAAGATGCTTCAATATGCAATTTTTATTTCACTGGTGTGTTTCGAGTTTTCATTTTTTTCAATATAAAAATATCAAGACTTATTTTTCTCTCTTTATATCATGGCATTGTAAACTTGAAACTGAAAATATTTTCGTCAAAAATCTATCTTTATAGTCTTAACGATGTCACACGATATGAAATCGATTCGTTTATAGCATAATCAATAACACTAAAATATCAATCGATGCATTACGATAGATATGTAACATCTTGAACTAGTATAATTAATTCTATTTACTTCAAACGTCATCATTTGAGAAACCCGCTATAATACACCCGCGTACCATTTGAGGATAACAATTTCCTATAAACACACTGACCCGCGTTTTGAGATTTGTTAACTTCCATACAAACATTCTCTTTATAAATAACAACACTTATGCCAATCTCGATACAAGATTTTTATATACATTCATTTAAATCATCGTAAAAACTATATTCGGATCTCTTGTGGTCTCACACTAGGATTTTACCATTTTATGACAGGTTGGACTTTTATCCAACTTGATACATCGAGCTCGTCATCACTTTATACCGCGAGGCCTCGGGCTGTTTACCCAAATAACTTTTCAGGGGGTGGAGTGGACACGACCGTTGTTTAATTCGGTCTATCATATCCCGTAAATAAAATTTGGGTTTATGACAAGGATCCTTATGTTCGCTGACATTTCTTGATTTAATTTGAGGTTATTAGGATTTTTTCCCATCTGCATACTTAGAAACAAAATGGCTTATGAAAAAATGTTTGATTAGGATTCTGCCTTAAATTTGATGTAAAAGGATTCTACACTCTAACTTATGCTTAACATGGTTTTGAAAGTTTTACTCTACCGTCTTTCTCGTCTACGTTACTTGCATAACATTTATATCAAAAGTTATTGATCCATGATTTTTTAATTCCTCTTTGGAATCAATGACTATCCATAAATTCGGTGTGGTTTATATAAAATGGGTGCATTAATCACATCTAGTTAAAGCCCTATTTGGATTCAATGTATGGCCACAAATTTGATGTACTTTTGTTGTAAGAATGTATTATTATTATTTATGCTTTATGTATAATAAAAAATTAATCAATAACATTATATTCTCAACATGATTACTTTTTGTTTTGTTTTACGTACCTACGCGTGATCTGTTTATAATATGCGATAATTAACGATGTTTCAACATCCATGAAATTTTTTGGCATTTCATTTTAGTCAACGTGTTTCATTTAAATCCATTCCACTATATAACTAACGACCATCATTGTCACTTTTAAAAATTATCATCATCATCATATTTTCAAACTTTAAGCATGGATAGCTATGAATCGATCTCGAATTGCATGATCCCTAGAGTTGTGTTCTCCATTGACTCATTGATAGTTAGGAATTGATATATGATTAATGTTTTATATCTGGAATGGGATGCGGGATCAACGAGTATGTTGAAAAGGTGTCATTCTGCCTCTCTAAGTATGGTGGGGTTATCGAAGAGTACAAGCATAAGTGCTTTCAGCTTCTCAAGTGGTGTCCCTTGTTTCTTGGTATAAGGTCTAAAAATTTTTTGACCTTGCCTTTGCTCCAATTCTGATAACCTTGTGTTAAGTTCCCTAGAGAGACCACCTATTTCCTTATTCAATTTACCTTCGGTAACAAACGCATTTATCATGTAATTCCCCCTTATCCTGCCTAAAGGCTTCTAGTTCTTCACTTTCATTTCTTTTTTTTTAATTTTCTCTATCCCATCATCAGCAATCTTATCAGTATCCCCAAATAGATCCTTTGTTTCACTATCCAACTCTTCTTTTCCAACTTTCTCTATTGACTTAAGCACTTGTTATTTCCCTTTTACATTTGATAATTTAGTTACTGTGGAAACTAGAATGAGGGTTGAAAAGTTTACCGTTTTTTAAAATTTAATTATCGTTGTTTATAAAAGCTTAGATTCGAGTTTACGTGAGATCAATTATGCATAATATGAACACAATAAATTTATATACACAAACAATATTAACTACGAAATATAAAGTGCAAGATGAAAGTATAGAGATAGAAAGATCAAATCACGACCCGAGAATTTATAGTGGTTTGGTAATAAAGCTCCTCTTCGCCCTACTCCACTCCTCGAGTATCCAACTTGAGAGTTTACTGCACTATGTCAACAAGCTCCCTTCAAGCAGAGAAAACCGTACACACGTAGCTTACACCAATTTCCAAAACCAAGCTAAATGTCGAGTTCTAGTCTTAGCTAAAACCAATCTACCACTCACAAACGTATTTTGAGGACTAAAATACTAACCGCTCACTCACGTATTTTCTCACCTAAAATACTAACATGATCTACAGGATCTAACTATTACACAAAAATGAAAAAGATGTGGTTAATGTACAAACTATAATAAGATCATAACAACGTTACATATACACAAACTAATCTATAATACTTCTTATCTTGACGATTACGAGTATTCTTCTCTTGCACTTGGAGAGGAAAGATTGCATCACTTATAAACAAATGTTTATACAAGTTAAATAATCAAAGATAAGAAAATATGTAAGCTGATCTAAAACAGAAAGAAACTGTGTGCAAAGAGGTGAAAAATAATGTGAGAATATTCCACCATTTATAGGCAAATTTTGGGAGCTTTAAGCCCAGCATTCGTTTATGGATAAGGGGGCCGACTAGCATATCAGGGGGCCGCCTAGACTAGGACGCACCCAATTTTATCCTTTTCTGGGGAAATATTTTCTGGTTCAAGTTTTTCTGTTTTTATGGGGGGACTTGATTTCAAATATATATTTGAATAAATCATTTCTTTTAATTACAAAAATATTTTATCTAATTTATTTTTGTAAAAAGGTTTTGTTACATTTGTAAAAATGTAAAGTTTAAGACAAAAAATGTATTACTTTGATCATTTAACAAATTAAGCATTTGTTTGTTTATATCTTAAGTGATTTACTTCAAAATTGAAACTTACGACTAATAACTTGTTTACGTTTAGTTTTACATGGAATGTTTTTATATTTTGTGATTATCAAAATGTAGAGAAATCAAAAAATATAAATAACGCTTTTAGACATTATTTTTATTAACAATCTCCCCTTTTTTATGATTACAAAATATAAACGTACTAATAATGCGAGAAAAGATGTTCCTAGTCGTGAGAAGTTTTTCTTTGATGGAATTGGGGTTTTGTATAATTTGACATTTTCCAAATGACGAGGTGTCATTTTATACACTTTTTCGGGGTCATTTACCCCTAAAATCATGCAAATATCCCCAAATATTGTACTTAATCGTTTCTTTTTGATATTTTTGACTTGGGCTCAATTTGGGAAGAAACGAGACAAGAATGCAACTCAACAAGATTTTGATCAAGCTATGGTTTACAGTGCGTGGAGACGGCAGCAATATTTCCTCTGACGTCGTCAAATTTTCAAGACGACGATGTCACAACCTTTTGTGACGATGTCCAAGTAGCCGACTTAAAGAAGCCCATAGAAGATTCGGCGGCCTGGCGACGTCAGGATTTCTAAGCGACGTCGTACGGACCCCAACTCTATATATACAAACCCTATTTTTCATATTTTATGAAGAAAAACGTAGAGTATCGTGGGATATTTTTGTAGCAGCCATTGTGGTTAAATTTTAGGGTTTCTAAACTCTTTTGTACCCACTCATACTCCATGTTTAATTGAAGTGAAGTTCTTTTACCCTTTTAATCATTCAATATGTCTATGTGTTGTTTGATTAACAGTTCTTCGCTTTGAATTAATATGTGTGGCTAAATTTAGTTGTGTTTGCTTATAATTACATGAAACATAGTTGTTAGATCTTTTTTGATTGCTTCTTGTTAATGATGTGTGCGTTAGGCTTTAGAAAACTAGCTATTTCATTGCATAGCATAGATGTCTAGGGAAACGCGGCTAGATTAGAGGATACCTATGATTAGATCTTCGTATCTAGATCGCCTTTGTGTGGATTCCGAGTTAAGTGTTTGAATTAATAGATACTTAGACATTAGATTACGAGGGTGATGTGTCGTATAGTATGGGTAATTATATTATCAAGTTTTACTGTTTATATTTTGCCGACTTTACCTATTAACTAACACTAACGGGCAGTGTATTCGATCGATTGTAGGTTCGTTGGTAAGTAGGGTGTCGATCACTAAGAGTGAGCGTTATTACTTAATTTACTAATATACTAATTGTCTAAGTTAATCCTAATTAAACCTTGATGCATGTCGTTGTAGTTTAGGTAATTATTTATTTATCAAGTTTTACATTTATATTTTGCTGACTATACCTAAAACAACACTAACGAGCAATGTACCGGATCAGATGTAGCTTCGTGGTAAGTAGGGGGCCGATCGCTAAGAGTGAGAGCGTTAATCATAGTTCTATCAATATTTTGGTTAACTAAATTAAGTTAATTTAAACTATGTTAATTCTAATCTATGTTAAACCTATGCTAAACCTAATTCTAACGGATAAAGGGGGTTTCAGTCTGAGAGACTGGCACAGGTTTAGTGGTAACTTAGATTAATTTAAAACACAATAACACACGCAAGCAGATTATCAAAAGATAGAAGAGCGGTCTAGCCAATTATAAGAAAACTGTATTAACCATGATTAATCCTATTAAAACACAGGTTTATTTATTTTAGTGAACAATTAAACGCATCCGCATAAAGCATCCTATTTGCAGATTATAATCAATCTTAGGAGATTAATAATGGTGATCTTATTAAACCCTAGCTCGTAGAAACTTTACCCACTTACTGCTTAACGGCTCTTTATATACCAGTAGTCCACTGTCCAAGTCTCTACCAAAGGAAGAAGAACGCTATACTAGGTCACCTGCTAGAATAACTTATTCCCTTAAGTGATTGGCAAAGATAGGTCAATATTTGTGATCCAATTATTCAAGATATGTAAATTGCGGATATGGAAAGCCATCCTGACATCTAGCTAGCTAGATATTTTGCATTCCTAGATCCAGTTGAATGATGCGTCCCATACGTAAGCACATAAACAAGTATAAATTGATAAATATAATCAACAACCAACGATAATTTAAGCAGTCGATATAAACAAACCAGACATTTAAATCTTCATAAACATGGCTAACCATTGTAATAAATACAAGAATAATCAATCAACTAAGGTAAACTAACCGAGTTCAATTAATGATACTAAAAATTAAACGATTATAAGAGTATAGGTGATTACAAGGTGTTTCCTATGGAATTAGTAGCTTTGCTTGACCTCTTGCGCTCTTCTTGTTTTCTAAAAATCGACTTTTGTGGTTAGGGTATCGAAAATATGATCAAACACACCTAAAACTTGTTTTTAGGTTTTCTATTTATAGTGTCTGGAATTTGGTCGATACGGCGTATTGGTAGAAGTCCAATACGGCGTATCGAGAGTTTCTTGGAGTAGGGACTACGTTTCTTGTGAATTGAAGGCACAGATACGCCGTATATTAGAATACGACGTATTGAAGTCTTCTGGATACGGCGTATAGGTCGTTAGTTCTATGTGGTTTCTTGTGAATTGAAGGCACAGATACGCCGTATATTCCTTGATGGATATGGAGTATAACATGTGAGAACAGTTTCTTTAGATTTCTTCGTTTAAGCTCCAGAATGCGTGCCTTTTTGCTAATCTTCATAAAGTACTCCATAATTACTGCAAATCTAAAATATAAACGATTAAGTATCAATTCTTGCAATAATTATATAAAATGGGTAATTTACATGGGATAAATGATGCTATAAAAGTAACATTATTTGATGTCATCAAATATCCCCCACTTGAATCCTAATTGTCCTCAAGTAGTCTTTAGAAAATTATGAAAATGTATCCCTAAGGATTTCTCTTTAAGCATTTATTCGTTTAATTACCAGTACACAACCAAACACCTCACGAAATAGAAAAATGAAATCACTCTACTAATCTATGTGGTAACATGTAACTAATTCGCTCAATTGCGCGGTCATGATGAGTATTCTATCATAAGCTTGGCAAGGATACACATCTCAACCATTAAATCTAATTGTTATCCTCAAATATTGAGTCGAACAAGGAAGTTCATTCATTAAGAATATTAGGTCTCGGTCAATTTAATTAAGTAACGTTGTAATAGATGTTTTTGCTAATTGTGTGTGCAGTAACGGATATTCAAGAAAAGGACGAAAAACGAAGCCAAAATGACAAAACCATACAACAGAATGGAAAAGCGGGTTAGAGACAAAAGTAAAGAAAAGAGCCCATTCTGAAAAAGTCAACCAAAGTCACCCCGACAAATCCAAGTCATCCACCCGAAGCCATAATATGAAGAAAAATAAGGTTAGAGGACTAAAATTGCAAGTCTCAATTTATTTAATAAAATGAAATAAGACAATACTTGAAAGGGACTTAAACTGCCATTTCACCAAAGAAATACCACATGGACCATTTCTGCCAACTCTCCAAAGCTATAACTCACAAGGACCATGAATGAAATAACCTATATAACCCTCAAGGGCCTTTTCTGGCAAATCTCCAAACTATGTTTCCACCTCAAGGACCTTGTGCACATACAATAATACCATTAGGGGCTCGTTCTGCCATTTAACCAAACTCACCCTTTTATAAAACCATACACACTGTACATGCAGTACCCCACTTCTAGGTGGGGGGGGGGGGGGGGGGGGGGGGGGGGGGGGGGGGGGGGGGGGGGGGGGGGGGGGGGTGGGGTTGGGTGGGTGTTTGGTGGGGGTTAGTGTGGTGGTGTGTGGGGGTGTGGGGGGGGTATGGGGGGTAGGGGGGTTAAGGGAATTGGGGTTTATTGTGTCAGAGGGGAGGGGGTGATTTGGCGAAGAAAGTGGATGAATGGACAGTGTGGTAGATTTTATAAAAAGGTGAGTTGGTTAAATGCAGAACGTGCCCCTCATGTAATATAGTGTTGTGTGCAACACAGGGCCTGAGGGAAACATAGTTTTGGGAGTTGTTGCCAGAAAAGGCCCTTGAGGGTTATATAGGTTATTTCATTCATGGTCCTTGTGAGTTATAGCTTTGGAGAGTTGGCAGAAATGGTCCATGTGGTATTTCTTTGGTGAAATGGCAGTTTAAGTCCCTTTCAAGTATTGTCTTCATTTCCTTTATTAAATAAATTAGGGACTTGGCAATTTTAGTCCCTAAACTTATTTTTCTTCATTTATGGCTTCGGGTTTGACTTTGGATTTGTCGGGGTTGACTTTGTTGACTTATTTCAGACATGGACTTTGTCTGTACTTTGTCTTTACCTTAGCGCTTTGGGGGGGGGGGGTAAAGGGGGTCGGGGCGGGAATGGTTGGGGCGAGGTAGTATGGGGTTGTATGCTGCCAAATCAACCCCTCACCCTCTGTCACTTTCATACACCTTGGACACTGTTCCCAAACGTCCAAAACTGTCACCACCACCTATCCCCACCCCACATGGCCTCTTTGACAAGCTGGCAATCCTCCAAGCCCCTATTGGCTCAAAACGATCAATGGACATGATGAAAAACCTTGGACACAAAGAAAAGATCAAGGGCCAGGATTAAGTGTGAAGTTTACCTCTCACATCAAAAACACAACAAGCACACAAGTTTGTAGCGGGGCTGCTTATTTAAAGAGATGAAGACAGGGAAGAAAAAGTATGTAGGAGTAGTGTAATTTTTAGAGTAGTTTAATCTTAAATTTTTAAAAGTTAGATTATAAAATTCTGTTGTTTTAACTTTTAGTCCTATGTGAACTTTTTCTGTTGAAATGGAATTTAAGTTTTAGCGAAAATATATTCTTTTGAATGCTTAAGACTATAATTTTGATTTGCTTGTTTCTAGTGCTTATTGCTCTTTCAAATATGCTTAAAGTTACTTGAGTAAGCTAATGATCATCTGGTATTAGGTTTTTGTTCTTTAGATTTCAGTTAAAATTGCTTTTAAGATATTAAAGGGGTGTTTGGCACAAGGTGCCAAACGGGGCAAAATGGTTTAAAAACCATTTGGGTCATGTTGTTAACATTTCAAAAGTATTTTAGAGTTGTTTTAATCTATTTCTCAGAGTATTAAAGTTTTAAAATTTGTTTTTTTAAAGTTTTTCTTAAATGGTCTCTTAAACCAAGATCTCAAGACAAGTTTCAACAAGCATTTTTATGGGTTTTTATTGGATTAGCGTGTTTTTTGACTGCTTGAGTCTTATTCTGTGCTTTGTTTAGTGCTCACACAACAGCTTGGACTCTCAAAGTTTACCTTAGTTTCTTTATCTCAAATCTGTCAGGTTGGGTGTTTGTTGCCTATTGTATTCAAAATGTTCCCTCTTTCAACCCATTTATTAGAAGCGAAAAGTCCTTGTACCTAGGAAATTTGGTGCACAAGCATATTTAATCTACTCTAAGTCTGATTTAAGATGATTTCATTTATTAAGCTTATTAGCCAGCTTATTCATAAGATGGCTTTGTGACTGTTGAAACTAGCTAAGATAGTGCCCTGGTGCTAGCACCCATTTTCTTAGCCCATTTTTCTTAGCTTCCTTTAGTTAGACTAGGTTATCCTTTAGTTTTTCTGAATAGCCCATAAGCATGGCTACAAGCTTCTATACGACCTTTAGCCTAAAGACCGCATTTTTATGCTTAATTTTTAAAGCCCAAAGAGGTTCTTTTGTATGATTGGCCTACAGGTTTTTGGACCCATAGCTTAATTAGCATCTTGGTTTATCTGGTCTGTCCCTAGTGCATATTTTTTAATTAGGTTAGCTATATTAGGTGTTAGACTTCCTATCCCTATCTTATTTTAATGTCTCCCTTAGCTTAATGTGCTTAAAATTGCTTATCGTTAGCCTTTTCCCCATTAGGACTTAGGTTTAAAGTCGAATAGCCTGCCCTTGCTTTGCTTCCGTTTCTTGCTTGTTTGCTTATTCATTATCTTAATTCTGTTTGCTTTAGGCTTATTAGTTAGATACTAATCTGTTTTTGTTTTAATACTTTGGTTGCTTTAAGCTTATCTTGCCCCTTAACAAACCTAGCAGATTCACTCTAGCAGTACTAAATCTTAAGTTAGTACTGCTGAGAGTTTAAGCCAATTTCTGGCTTATTGGGCTTATTCATTTGCTTATTTTTTTTGTTCCTATTAGTTCATTATGATTGTGTATTAAGTTGTGTTTGCCCATTTTCCCACTATCTATGCTTATTTGTTCATAAGAGTTAAAGGAAAAAGCCATTTGTGCCTTAAAGCTCTTTCAAGCTTGCTGTCTGTTTTTAATTAAGCTTTTTCAGCTTATTTTACTTTTCCCAATTATTGTAAGTTTATAGAAAATAATAAGCTCCATGTGGTCTATAAGTTTGTGTACAATTTTTATTTTATTTTATTTAGAAGGTACTGTAGCAATATAAAAAAAGGGTGGGAGTGGAACTCGAACCCCTCCCCTCACACTCACAACACAACACGCTTACCACTCGGCTCCGGTAGGGCTATCCGTTAGCACTTACAACCATAATTGTTTTATGTCTCTTTTGGCCTTTTAGCTTATAAGCCCGAATTGGCTTATTCTGAGCTTATTTATAAGCTCAATTTCGGGTTTCTTATTTTTCTTAGGATAGTTTTAGGGTAAAGTAATTTTAGTAATTTTCTCAGAATTTTTTAGATAAGTTTAGTATTTTTTATAATTTAATTTCTTTAAAAGTTTTAAAAATTCATAAAAAATTCAAAAATTATCAAAAAAATATTTTTCTTTTTTAGGAAATTTTCTTTAGTCATATTTTACGTAGGAAAAATGAAAAAACTTTCGTAGGGTTATTTTTGCAAACTTTTGATTTTTAAAGAACGGGTCTCGGGTACGGTTCTTGTCTTGACTCGTTTTTGGGTCAAACGACCTCCGTTTTCAGTCTAGTTTTTTAAACTTCGTTACTTGCATATAGAATCTAATTTAGCTTTTAAATTTGTTTTAAGGTTTTAAATTTGAAAATTTAAGTTTTTATAACCTCGTTTTTCGTGTCCGTTTAGAATTAAGTATTTACTTTCATATTTTAGGTTTTTTCTCAATCGTTTATGCTTGTTATTCATTAATTTAGCTTTCTACTCCACCCAAAACATTCTCTCAATTCAAACACCAATATTCCGACTGTATCGATTTTTTCCAGCACAGCCCGTTGGGAAAAAACGACCCCGAGAACATTCTATACTACATCCCGGTTTTATTGATTGTGTTTTTAGATTATACTTACTATATATATTTTATATTTTATTATATAATATATATATTAAAAGGTGTGGTTTAAAATATACCAATCAATTTTTGGCGCCGTTGCCGGGGAGGCTGTGAAAACGATTATCGTTACGTTTGGACAGAATAGTGTATGAAATTCCGATATAACTTTTATCTCTTTATTAAAAAATATAGATACAAAAAAACCAAAAAAGTACAAAATATTTTCATTTTCTTTTTAGTATAATTATCATTTAAAAAAAACCTAAAAAATATAAAAAAATCAAAAATAAAAAAACATTATCCTTAATTATAAATAAAAATCATTATCAATATAATGCTTTCACCTGAAGCATTATCATAATAAGCTCCCGAACAAAAGATTTAAAACTTGCCTTTCGTATGACACTTGATGACAATATTGGCTTCACCATTAATTGATAAACAAACTATAATATGGTATAAAGGATGTTGTTCCGAGGAAACTACGACCCGAAAGGAAAGGATTTTAATAGCATCGCAGCTTTCCCTCTCCCCACTCCTTTGTGCTTTGTCTTTTAAAGAGCTACCGAGAAACGATTATTAATGGATTAAGTGTCTAATCTCATTTGTCCGTTAAATAAAATATGTCTTAAAAAATTCGAAAAGCCAAAAATAAACTTCTATTTCTTCTTATCCATTTAATTCTTTTCTTACCCCTCAATTGTATAATTCTTATGACGTACAATCAATCGTCGTTCGAATCCCTTTACGCGATTAAATATGAGTTCGTCTTGTGGAAATTATGCACACCAAAGACTGTGGTTTTCCAAAAAGGATCCTTGAAGACAAAGATTCTTGTCCTAGACCCGACTTTCTCAACGACCCCTTAAAATTGAAAAAATTTGTCTCGATTGTGAGAACCCCGGTTCATGGTCCTAAATTGTCGACAATGTGCTCTAAAACGAAAGACATTGGAGGAATTTTTCAAGCCCTGTCCAAGACACTTCCAAGTCATCCAATGACGATACTAACTTTGTTGATCAAAAGCCATTCGTTGTCAAACAAGGCCCCGGTTTAAATTCTTCACAAAGTCCTCCACAAATTAACCACAATTGTTGTTACGAGTGTGGTGATTCGTTAGACGACATCTTCTGTCAACGATGTACTTGTAAGTCTTGCGGGAAAGGTGCTCATTATGGTTATAATTATCCACCGCAAATTCCAATTGTCTCTAAACCGGAACCATGCAACAATCAAATCGTTAACGAGTTCCTATAGACTTTGCCAAATGTTCAACCGACATCTTGTACCGGAGGTGAGAATTCATTCACTTATGAATCTAAACCTAACTGTGTTGATGATTCTCTTAACGTTATCACCCACCTCCACAACCTCCTATGTACTCTTGTGAATTTTGCGGGAATGATGCTCGTTATGGTCACTATTGTACACCTCAAGTTTCGTTTATCTATCCGGAACCGAGTTACAATCAAGACTTTAATTTCCCGCAAAATTTTTATGGTTTTCCACAACAATATCCTTGTTGTGAAAATTGCGAGGGACCTCATGAAACTTACCAATGTCAACCAATGAATGAAGACTATTATCACAAGCAAAATTCTTGCTATGAGTATAATTCTTTTGGTTTTGACCAATTTCAACCCCCGCAATATACTGTCAATCATCCAATCTTCAATTCCCAAAATGAGCTTTTTAATTCCCAAAATGAGTTTCTCAATTCCCAAAATAAGCTTTTCAATTCTAGTAATAAGCTTATGGAACAAATGACAACCTTATGTGATTTGGTTGGTCAAGCTATACAAAAGAAGGAAGAGAGAAAGCGAATGGGCGGAGGGCAAGCGACCAAAGATCGATATTGGAAGATTCCTATTGCTATGATGATGACGATGACTATACCATTGCAATCACACTCGTCTTACCAACCAAGGAGCCCATTAACTCTCTAAGTATGGGGGATGAGCATCTTGACACTATTCCGGCAACGGAATCGGACGAAGTAATAAAGTCTAGTGTTGAGAACCTTGTCCCAATCCCAAGTGAGCCGTGAGGGGTATCCTACATATGAATGATTGTGCCCTCTTTGTAACAATCCTAAGCCCCTCTTGACGCTTTCAAGAACGTTCTGATGACTATCATCGAGTCCAACGAAGATTCTACTTTGAGTGATGACATCTTATGAGAACATCGATTATGTCGATGCACTCACCTCCCTATGCTGAAGATCGTCAGCTTAGAGGTAGGTAGAGATTGTAATCCCGTAAGTTAGAGGATAATACGTATTTTTTTTAACAATCAAAGGACGAAATCCTTCATGAAAAATTGATTGAATGTCAATCTTCTTATTGCAACATCGAAGCCTTAAAAGATCATCCCCTCCATCTCCGATGGTTTAATTTTATTTTTTATTTATGACCAAGGTCTTCCCTCCACATCTCTAAACCTTTTCTTGGAGGAGACTAACACCTTTGATAATCCTTTAGCGAATCATTCTGCTTATGATTTGGGAGAGAATAGTAGTGGCAGTACCACTACTCATTCTGATTATTCTCTTCCAGATTATGAAGCTTTCTATTCTGATGACGATCATATTGGAGAAAAGAATAGTGGCAGTACCACTACTCATGCTGATTTTTCTAAATATGATTCGTTCATCTTTGATCTTTCGATCAATCCATTTCCTCCTACTGATAGGACTGATTTTTATCATGAGGAGTTAGCCGGTGAGCTCGCTCACACCATATCTCTATCGGAGTATGATCATTTTTGCTTTAAGACTGAGCCCGAGCTGGGCAATCTTACTATGGATGTGGTAAATGATATTTTCCCAACAAGAAACCTTGAGTTTCCATTTTCCTAATGTTTTTAACCACCCAATCCCACCCCTGGATACGGATTCGAGTACTTTTTTAGTGAACCTCTTTTCGTTATACTGTAGGATCTTTCTTCACTTTTTCACGTATCTAGTTGCTCCTCCATATCTTCTCTCCTGTGGGAATGAAGATACCATTTTTGACCCTGGCATCTTCCGGTTATCATTCTTTTATGCCGGGTGTATCTCATCGGAATGGAACTTTCATAAAAATTCAATTTTATACCAAACCACTTGATGAAAGTACAATGGAGATTTATCTTCCACATGCTCCCCCTTGGACCAATGATTCGGGGTCAGAAGTCAGCTATGACTCAGTAACAAAAACAAAGGCGCTTCGTGAGGCACCCCATGCTTATCCTAGTTTCTCAGTAGAAGTAGTATGCTAGCTTAGTAATGAATAAGTGTTTAGTTGTTGTGAAGAGGCTCGCCTCTACCATTATCTCGTGTTTTGTGTTTTGTGCTGTATTGTCCAGGATGTCTCGGATTTTTGAAGCCTCTCGTGCTCGCGGTATTTGTCCTTCGATCACAAGAGCTTCACAATCCTCAGCTTCATTTGGGAATCCCGATATCCTAATCTTATCGACTAACGTTTATCTTTAAGCATAATTCATAAACGGCTTAGGATTTACGTAGAAACCCTTCTTAAAACATTGAGGACAATGTTCATTCTATATGGGGGGGATCATCAATTTGATGTGCCTGCAGCCGGTTGAAACTCACGTAATCCCGATTTACCACCAAAAATTTCAAAAAAATAAAAAATTTAAAAATTTTTCCAAAAATAAAATAAGTGTTTTGTCACAATTTTGACTTTCCTGCTGGGTAGAATAAGAGTAAATTTTGACTCGATCGAGCGTGTTGAGCTCTAGCTTGTTCCTTAACTTTTAGACTAAGCGTTCGCAAATATTCGCGAAGAACGAAAAATGATAGTGTTAAGTATGAGTTGGATGCTAAACAAGGATTATTTGGAAATCTTATACTCCATAAGTAAATTTGGGTCGCTTTTCTCCCATAAGATATCTACCTTATTAAAATACGTGCTACTTTGGAAATTAACTTAAAACAATAATTTTTATGTAGTATATAGCAAAAACTTTAGACTTAGTTCAAATTTATACTTGAATTTTTCAAAAAGACGTTTTCCCAATATCAAAAAAAATTAAAAAAAATAAAACAAAAATGATAAATATAAACTGTGGGTTGATAAAAGTTTGCTGTATCTTGCCGGCTCACAACCGATGTTACAGCCTTCTAAAGAAAACCCATAGTAACGAATAATTACCGAAAAAGACGCTAAAAGTTTGGCTGCATCTTGCCGCTCACAACCGATGGATGCAGCCTTCTAAAAGGACGAGTGGTCACAAATTGCATAAGTATTAATATTACGCGAAAGAAAAATCTCTTTTTGTTAAATTCGAATATGCTTTTGAACTTTGGCTATTATATTTTATAAGCTATGTGCAAACGGAAAACCTGAGAGTTTTTGAAACATAAGGTCCGTGAGTCCCGATACTAGTCTCTGTGGGGTGTCAAAAGCCTGGTCACTTAACCGCAAGGTTGGGATGTGCCGAGACGAAAGTCGCTACATGGGATGATCTCGCCTTCAAACTTATTATATCTCGGTGAGAACGTGAACATAGAATGTTGCAAAAACGTGATCCAGGTTGAAATCAAAATAACACATACTCCAAAGAAATAAATTATAGGGATTGAAAAGTTTACAAGTTGCCAAATATGAGTATGTTAGCATCTTAACTCATAATTTAACGTGATTTCGTTTTAAGCTTGGTTTTGGAATAAGTGAAAAGTCGGAACGATGAATTTATCCTTTTTGGGCATTCTCGATCGAAATGCATCTTGATCTATGTCCCTTAAATTTATTACATAACAAAGTCAAACGTTCTAGTTAGTTGAAATAATATGAAACAATGAAAAATACAAAAAAGATTAGGTAGGAATCGGTGAAAATATAAAAATGTAAAAGACGGAAATTTTCAAAACTCATGAGTCTTACCTTCCACTATGACACTTAGCTGCTTTTCAGATGTTATTAGTCAAGGGTGATTGAGATTCTTAGTTTTCTAAATGCTTACTTCATAGCATTGCGTGAGGACACGGCATACCTTATAGGGGGAATTTTGTATGCGTTTAAATAACACATACCTATATAACTTTACAAAGAATTAAAATAACCAAAAACGGAACTCTAAAAATGTCCAAATAACTATGACTTGAGTTTTGACTAATTGTAGTATGTCAAAAACGCATAATCTAAGAAAAAAGGACGAAAAACGAAGCCAAAACGATAAAACCGGACACAGAATGGAAAAGCGTGGTAAAGACAAAAGTAAAGACAAAGCCCAAGTCTAAAAAAGTCAACCAAAGTCAACCCTGACAAATCCAAAGTCAAACCCGAAGCCATAAGTGAAGAAAAATAAGTTTAGGGACTAAAATTGCCAAGTCCCTAATTTATTTAATAAAGGAAACGAAGACATACTTGAAAGGGACTTAAATTGCCATTTCACCAAAGAAATACCACATGGACCATTTATGCCAACTCTCCAAAGCCATAACTCACAAGGACCATGAATGAAATAACCTATATAACCCTCAAGGGCCTTTTCTGGCAAAACTCCAAACTATGTTCACCACAAGGACATGTGTTGCAACAACAATATATACCATGAGGGGCTCGTTCTGCCATTTAACCAAACTCACCCTTTTATAAAATCATACACACTGTACATCCTCCCCACTTTCCCGCCAAATCAACCCCTCACCCTCTGTCACTTTCATACACCTTGGACACTGTTCCCAAACGTCCAAAACTGTCACCACCACCTATCCCCACCCCACATGGCCTCTTTGACAAGCTGGCGATCCTCCAAGCCCCTATTGGCTCAAAACGATCAATGGACATGATGAAAAACCTTGGGCACAAAGAAAAGATCAAGGGTCAGGATTAAGTGTGAAGTTTACCTCTCACAGCAAAAACATAAAGAAGCACACAAGTTTGAAGCGGGCCGCTTACTTAAAGAGATGAAGACAGGGAAGAAAAGTATTGTAGTAACTAAGTGTAATTTTTTTAGAGTAAGTTAATTCTTAATGTTTTTAAAATTTTAATTAAAATTCTGTTGTTTTTAACTATTAAGCTTGTAAAACTTTTCTGTTGAAATGGAATTATAAAGTTTAAGCGAAAATTTGTCTTTTGAATGCTTACACTGATTATTTGATTTGCTTGTTCTAGACTTATTTTTTTTGCTCTTACAAATATGCCTTAAAGTTACCAGAGTAAGCTAATGATCATCTGATATTAGGTTTTTGTTCTTTAGATTTCAGTTAAAATTGCTTTTAAAATATTAAAGGGGTGTTTGGCACAAGGTGCCAAACGGGTCAAAATGGTTTAAAAACCATTTTGGATTCATGTGATAACATTTCAAAAAGTATTTATGTTGTTTAAATCTATAATCTCAGAATATTAATGTTTATAAAAATTTGTTTTTAAAGTTTTTTCTTAAATGGGTCTCTTAAACCAAGATCTCACTATAAGTTTCACACAAGCTTAATTTGGATTAAGCTTCTGCGTTTTTTGACTGTCTTGAGTCTTGTTCTCGTGTTTTGTTTTAGTGTCTCACTAACAGCTCTGGACTTAGTCAAAAGTTGACCTTTGATCTTCTCAAATCTTCAAGGGAGTTCGGGAGTGTTTGAGGTGCCTTTGTATGCCAAAATGTCTCTTTCAACCCCATTTATTAGAAGCTAAAAGTCCTTTGTAGCCTATGAAAATTTGGTGCACAAGCTTGTTTTAAGCTACTCCTAAGTCTATTAAAGTTGGATTTCATTATTTAAGACTTATTAGCCAGCTTATTCATAAGCTGACTTTGTGACTCGTTGTAACTAGCTAAGATCAGTGAGCTGCTGGTGCTACGCACCATTTTCTTAGCCCCATTTTTTCTACTATCCTTTAAGTTAGACAAGGCTTTCTTACCTTTATTTTACTGAATAGCCCATAAGCTAGGCTACAAGCTTCTATAAGCCTTTAGCCTTAAAGACCCCTTTTAGTGCTTATTTTTAAGCCCAAAGAGGTGCTTTTGACTGATTGGCCTGCAGGTTTGGACCCATAGCTTATTTAGCAGCTAAGATTTTTTTTCTGTCTATGTCTCCCCTCGAGCTTATTTTTTTGACTAGGTTAGCTTATAAGTGTGATTAGACTTCCTATGCCCTAGCTTATTTTAAGTCTCCCTTAGCTTAAGTGTGCTTAAAATGCTTATCATTAGACTTTTTTCCCATTTAGACTTAGGTTAAAGTAGAATAGCCTGCCCTTGATTTGCTTATCTTTCTTGCTTGTTTGCTTATTCCATTATGCTTAATTCTGTTTGCTTTAGGCTTATTTAGTTTAGATACTAATCTGTTTTGTTTATTACTTTGTTGCTTAAGCTTATCTTGCCCCTTAACAAACCTAGCAGATTCACTCTAGCAGTACTAACTCTTAAGTTAGTACTGCTGAGAGTTTAAGCCAAGTTCTGGCTTATTGGGCTTATTCGATTTCTTAATTTTTTTGTCCTATATAGTTTCATTATGATTGTGGTATTAAGTTTGTGTTTGCCCATTTTCCCACTATCTATGCTTATTTGTTCATAAGAGTTAAAGGAAAAAGCCACTTGTGCCTTAAAGCTCTTTCAAGCTTGCTGTCTGTTTTTAATTAAGCTTTTTCGGCTTATTTTTAGCTTTTCCCAATTAGTTGTAGTTATAGAAAATAATAAGCTCCATGTGGTCTATAAGTTTGTGTACAATTTTTATTTTATTTTATTTAGAAGGTACTGTAGCAATATAAAAAAAAGGTTGGGAGTGGAACTCGAACCCCTCCCCTCACACTCACAACACAACACGCTTACCACTCTGCTGCCAGGTATGGGCTATCCGTTAGCTCATATACATCCATTAATGTTTTTATGTCGTCTTATTGGCCATTTAGCTTAATAAGCCCGAATGGCTTTTTCTGACTTATTATAAGCTTAATTTCGGGTTTCTTATATTTTTCTTAGATAGGTTTAGGGTAAAGTAAATTTTAGTAATGTATCTCAGAATAATTTTAGATAATTTAGTATTTTTATAATTTAATTTGCTTAAAAGTTTTAAAAATTCATAGAAAATTCAAAAAATTTATCAAAAAAATATTTTTTCTTTTTTAGGAAATTTTCTTTTTTTGTCGATAGTTTTACGTAGGAAAATGAAAAAAAACATTCGTAGGTTAATATTGCAAACCTTTTTGATTTTTAAAGATCGGTCTCGGGTACGTTCTTGTCTTGACTCGTTTTTGGGTCAAACAGACCACTGTTTTCAGTCTAGTTTTTTTTAAATTCGATTATTTGTCAATTAGAATCTAATTAGCTTTTAAAATTTGCTTTAGGTTTAATTTATAAAAATTTAGGTTTTAACCCTCGTTTTACGTGCCCCTATTATGATTTAAGTTATTTAGCTTTCATTTTTTTAGGTTATATCTCAACTCGTTTTGATTGTATCATTAATTTAGCTTTCAACACTCCCAAATCATTACTCCTCTCATTACAAACTCCAATCTTCCGACAGTATCGATTTGCCAGCACAGCCTCGTTGGGATAAAGGACCCTGGCACATTCTATAACTACTCACCGTCTTTTATTAGACATTGATGTTTATAGATTATACATACTTATATATATATTTATAATTTATTATATAATATAACTAATAACAGGTGTGGTCTTAAAAATTACCAATCAGTAGCCTCAAATATTCGAGTCGAACAAAGAGATCGTTCATTAAGAATATTTTGGCTCACTGGTCAATTAACTAAGTAACGAGTTGTAAAAGGCTAAGAATCGGGTAAACGAGGCTTGTAAAGAGTAAGGCTAATACGGGATCACGTTATCAGGCGAAAGCCCCAAGTAAATTCCCGAGCTTGACACCGTAGAAATCACCAAAGGAAGTGAAATCACATGGTTTAACTAATAAAAACCCTAAGCAAAGTCGAACACCCCCTCTACCAAGGACTGGACTACAGGGATGTTGGTAACCATTTGTTATCACACACCAGACTTAATATCAACCACTCTTGTTTTCTCTCTCCTATAAAACTCTCTAACCTCTCTTTTAAATTCATATCACATATCTCCTATCTTATTTATTTCTTTATCAATGTATAAGAGACAGGTGATTACGGGATTCCGACATTTGGTATACACGACCCAACGGGTGGTTTTAAGCGATTTCGTGTGGTAGTTTGATATAGCCAATTTTTGTCTTTTTATTACATCATTAATATTTTTCAACTATCTTAAAAATCCTATAAAGTAGAATCTTGTCTACTTTTAAGACGGATTTTAAATTTCAATTCTAAAAAGAATTTTCTTTTAGTCTGATTTTTGGACTTATACCCTGTCCCTTACGTATGTATTAACTATTTGCCATATCGTTTTTTTGTTTATTGATTGCTCTTCTTGGTGACAAAGATTTTCCATACCAGTTTTTCTTTCTACCCTAAATTATATTTATTGTTTCCATATTTGCGGTAGCTTGATATAAAATTCATCTTTTGTGGTCATATCAATTTTTGTTTGTTATTGAGATGAGGTGTGGGTGGGGTGGTGCGGGCACACTCTCTTATGCACGTGGCTTATATGAAGTAAAAAAAAGTCCACCTACCATTGATTTTTATTCAAATAGCATTAATCTTTTTTCATGTTAACAACGTTTAGGCTTTTTAGGTTGAAAGGTTGTAAGCTTGATTCAATGTTAGGTATAATTAGCGACTTATTTGGCCTTACTTTCGCGGTGGCCACATAATGTGGAAAAAAATAGATGTTTTCGAAAGCTTTATTGGAGATTATACAACGAAGCTTATAATAGTTCCTATCTATAATTTCCAAGCTTATTTTAAGCTTTTTAGTGGTTTACGATTTCTTGGTACTAATTAACGGTACAGAACTTTTTTTATACTAGTGCTTATTGATTTCAAGCTTTTTCCAATGTTTAACCAAAGTTGCTATCTTGTAAGATCCATGGTCGAGCAGCATAGACATAAGAAAGTCGAAGGCACATAGTATCCTAAAGTACGTTTTATTAAGTTTTTCATTGACGTAGCGAGCAATACACCGAGCAACAAAACAGTCGGCGACATATCTACATTCAAGGAGTGGCGATCATAGTCTGACTTCAAGCCAATCAAAACCAACCTTCAAAAGCTAGGGCGACTATACAGAACTAGTCTAAGTATAACAACTAAGATGGCGAAGTATTACGTGGTTGTGCTCAGCAAACAGTTAATACGTTTTTTGTATTTTGTGGACGAAGTCTACACAACCCGAGTCAAACAGCGAACTAAACACGTTTGAGTTTGTAGGCGAACTAACTGTGCAAGTGAAAGGTGAAGAATACTTTCATAATAGGCGAATTTATAACGTTTGCGGTAGGAGCGAACTATACCTTTTTTTCCTAATAGGATCAATTATACCAAGAAAAATAGGAGAATACTTATACCAATCTTGAGCTTGTACAAAGTAAACTCCGTCTCAAACACATTCAAACAGGATTTCCCGCAGGTTTTTCGGTTTCCGTGCTCGGTTAATAACGGGTCTTGCTAATCTATATCATTATGCGATCGTCGATCTTTTTCCGTATCATGCGTTGTTATACCTTTATTTTACACACGTCGATAACCAATATCAAGTTCAAAGACAAAACCATAATCGGCCTTCCATATTTTTTATAATTCAAACGAAGAAGATGTTATAAAATGGTGGGAAAATTTTCATTTATTAAACACTTTGAAAAGTTGGCACACTCAGCCCCTGGACTTTAATTCAAATTCACCCTTTGCGTCACTTGTCTTCTCTTGTTTTAAACCTCTCTTTTGTTAAAACAACCCTTAAACCGTGTCGTCCTTATTCATATAAAACAGCCCGTTTATCCTCCAAAGTGATACGTAATTTGCACCGTTATCCCACCCACCCCCCCCCCGCCCCCCACCCCCCCCCCCGGGGGGGGTCCATCTGGAACACAGCCCCCAACAAGGGGGGGGGGGGGGGGGGTTAAAGACACACACACCTATTTGAGTTTTATCAACCTTAATCCATTTTTAAGTTAAAAGTGTGTGCACCCGTTTCGACTGTATTCGCTCGATTCAAACGTAAAAAAAGCTTAAGTTCTTCAACAACAAACATTTTCCATTTACGGTTTACTCTTCTTGATTAGTAAAATCCTGTAAAAGAGTTAGTTCTTTTTCGTTTAAGTCTAGAAAATTGTAAAAATCCCGTGAACATTAATTGAATTCAATCCACAACAACAATCACTTTACCTACTTAAGATCCTATAAATAATTTTCACTTCACAATTTATGGTAAAATGGAAATGAAAGATACATTATCTTTGTGTTCGAATTCGAAAGAACAACAAATGCAACAAATTCAAGACAAAGCAAAAAAGAGTTGCAAGGTAACTTTTCGACAACTTCATTCTCACCTCCAGGCTTGCATTTCAACAACAACTTAAAAGGAACTAGAACCGAGTGTGGATTCAAACGTGCATTTGCGACACTCTTTGGCCAAGATGTAGAGACTTTCACAGGCACAATGTTTCTAAACATAGATCAACTAGAAAAGCAACTTGACAATGAATAATTTCAAGAGATTGGATCCATGGCTGCTTTTAAAGTACTCAAGTCACAATTTTAGATGTTCATCAAGTCACGGATTTATTTAGATGGTGAATATGTTATAATGACACGCAACTACTTTCTACAATAAACTTAACTCGAGATTCCAGAATTCCGTGATACACTGATCCAACACATGGAATCTGTTAAGAAGTCGATTGATAAAAGAAAACTACATAAAAGAGAGTAATGACATCTGGTCATAGAAAAGACAATGTAGACGCAATCAGTAGAAAAGGTTAATACGAGTAAAGCATTAGATGCTAGTTTGGTTGACACAGAAAGCAGTGGGACATAATTAAAAGAGCAAGATACAAGCAGCAGATTAGCGAATGATGCACATGAAGATGATGCAGATATCAGACACATATATGATGAAGAGCCAATGGCTGAGGTACAAGTGACTGCTAAAATAAATGTATTTGCTACAAGAAAACAGCATACTGAGCAACCTAAATTCAATAATGAAGGATAAGGTGACCAGAATGCTGAACAATGTCATGACACATGTCCTTTGCCTGCTAAATTAACTGATAACCAGACAACTAAACTCTCAAATCAATCTCTAAAATCTGAAAATATTTGTCTCAAAAAGACCGTTGCCTAATTTCAAAAAGATTTTTTAAGAATGGAAGCACATTGTGTTAATCTTGAACTTAAATATCAAAACCAAACTATTTGAAATGAATGGGCACCATTGTCAAATATTCAAAAGTAAAAAGTAATGAAGCCAAGATCAAACATGACATAGATGAAACTAAAACAATTAACATCGACTTGGAACGTAAAGTGGCTAAGTATACATAAGGAAAAGAACTTTGAAACGGCAATACAAAGAAATTTTTTTGATTCAATCAAAACAACGAGAGCTAAGAATAAGAACACATGCAACTTATTTGATTTCTAAAAAAGAATGAATTCAAGCCTCCACTTCAGGAAAAAGATTTTCTCAAATGCAGCCTTAAAAAAGATACGAAATTTAATAGGAAATAGTGAGTATACTAAGTTGCAAATCCATCAACTTAGGGAAACCGGTTTATAAACCACATAGAAATCAATCAGTTGATTAGACAACCAACAGCATTAAAGTCAGAACGACCTATAATTTTAAAGCCAATGGGTTGCCTTCCCAAGTTGATGTCAATAACGATTTGTCAAAACTAGTCATTACACATTATTTGCCTAAGGAAAGAGAATATGCGTTTATTGTAAAACCTCATCACATGATTGCACCTAGCTCATCTAGGTATAGCTCAAATGACATGGTTCATAATCACTACCTAGAGGAAGCTAAGAAAAAGACACAAGAAAGCGGTAGGAATTCAAGACCTAGTGTGATTCCTTTTGCTAAATCATAAAGCACAACTAATGGTAGAAAACCAAAATCTATAGAGCCATACTCAAAACCTCTAGGAAATTGGCCTCACCAAGAAATAGTTTATGTAACGACAAATATTGTGGCCTATATGCAAACACTTTAGATATTCTAGAAATTTTTCTGCTCTACACATTTGTTTGGCTCGACAAATCAAAATGTGTCATTAACGCAAATCATGAAATCTTGTGGTAACAAAATTCTGAATGAAGTCAACTCGCGTGCTAAGGTTCATCCAAAAAGATAAAGAACAAAACAAACTCGTAAGTCAAACAAGTTTTGGCAAAGAAACCAGAAAGACAGATCCTCAACAGACATAGGTTTTCAATACACACAACGACCCGTTAGTGCTGAGAAAACAATGACTCATAGATCTTGTCTTAGGTGGAAATCGACGGGTAAAATTTTCAAGACAGTTGGTCTTAGATGGGTTCCTACTAGAAAGATATTCACATCTAGCACAACCAAGGTTGACAGTGAACCTCCAAATGGTTCAAATAAGGATATCACTAACCCATATGAATGCGAACAAACTCTTAATGTCAGTGCAGAACTCTTAAACTTAAGTTCATTAGCACTTTCATTCTAAAAAGGAAGGACATAGAAGTTTGGTTTCTTAAAAACTGATATCTCAGAAACCCGGGCTTCAAGGAAGTTCTGATATGTTTTAATCAAGCCACTAACTTTTGATCATAACAGTTCAGAATCAGAAATCACAACCACAGCAATGACAGTCAAGCAAAGTTGGTCATTCCAAAAAGTTGTTACCATTAGCAGACAAGACAACTACATCACGACAAGAGTTGGAATTACTGACTCCCCCATGTATAAACATTCCATTTTTAATTATGTTAGAAAATATTTTTGAAAAGAAAAATACAAAAATATAAAATTTCAAAAAAAAAATACAAAATCAAAAAATCAGAAAATGTTTCACAAAAATATTCTTCTCGACATGTCTCTTGGAATCGATAACATTTACGTACCTATAAATGTTGATTAATATCGACATGAGCGTGTAAATGAAGTTCGAATACGAGTTTCCAATGCTTTCAAAACATGTCATTTCTATTTTTCTCTATGACTTGTAATTGCTCTCAAATTGCAACTTGGACCCGAATGACAAAGGAGAGTGTACGCATAAGTGCGCTTATCCTTAAAGTTAGAAGAGAAGTCTTCTAACATTTGGTTTTTCAAAAAGTTGAACATAATTTTTCAACAACTCTTCAATGACAATTAATAATCTTTCAAAATTATGTGTTCAACACTCCATCCCTCATAAGGTTTTACAAGACAATTCTACTACAATTGGTGTCATTTTTAAAATGAGTCAATGTTTGAGGGGGAGTTTTTTGAAAAACAAAGTTTTAATGATTTTGGATATATCATAACATGACAATTTTATGTATTCAAAACGTTATCAAAAAATCTCTTAATAACAAATCTAAAATAATAATGACTACTCAATAAATTGTATGTTATAAGATGATTAAGTGGTTGAGCACGATTTTTTAAGAATTCTTCAATGACAATTCATAATCTTTCAAAATTGTGTGCTTAACAATGCTAACCCTCAATTTTATATTCATTGTGGGGAGCAAGTTCATATTCCATATAATTCAGGCTAAGATTAAAAAAATTTCTCCCCACAGAATTTTCATGACAAATTTTAATCATAAGGTATTTTAAAAACTAAGTGAAATAGTATTTAAAATAAGGGGAGAAATGTAATTAAAATGTGATCTTAAAAATAATAAGTGATCTAATCGACTCAAAGTGCTTGATACTCTTCGGAAAAGGTTTTATGGTTACGATCTCATACTCAACAACATCTTAATTCACGACGATTCTGAAGTCATAGGGTGGTTAGGTTAGGAATTAGTCCTATAATCCAACCAGAATCAGAGGGATCTACCCAAGGACATCCTTAGGTATGATTGGTGATGAATGTGTATAAGGGAAGAATGCCGACTAAGATTGAGCTAACACTGGAACAATCACAACAAGGTATTAGTAATAACGTCTTGGTAAGCATTGAAGGGGTTAAAGAATGAAAAAGAAATGTATGGATAAAGGGTGAAAACAAAGAATCCCTCTCTACACCTTAGGCAGAAACTGGGTCAATACATAATCTATTGGTTTTTACAAAGATGAATTCTGATATTAAAGTCGACATCATGGACCCAGTGATGCAATGCACAACCCTCCCCAGCCATTCGGGTTTCTCTCAACAGAAACTTGTCTCATTTTTCACGGAGATACACACAACTTGTATTGACTTTCTCATTTCGAGTTAGTTAATATTGAATAGGCGGCAGTCTGCTCCAGCCTTCGAGTACTAAAACCAAAACGCATTAATCGAGTCTAGAGCCAAAAGATCAACAAATAAATATCATTAGGACACATTCCATTACAAACACTTGTTGAACACCAATAAGGTCACAAGCTGTTAACAAGAGTCCTACGCATTATCCTTGTAATTTTTCCAGAACATCCGAGTGATACTTAAGGTATTCACAGTGAAGACGGAAATCCTGCTTGAGCCAACATCAAACAAGCTCTTGGTAGGTGACGTATGCGATTCTATATGAATCAAACTTGTGTCAACTAGAAAGAAACGATGGTGCGATTCTATGTGAATCAAACTTGTTCCAGTAAATGAATTGACGACTTAATCAGAAAGATAGTAACTATCTGATTCACTCTTACCGTGTTGTCTACTTTGAGATGCTCCAGTATTAAGAACAAGCAAGTACGGTGAATCTAATGCATATACATTAGAGGATCTAACACTTTGAGCTGGAAACCCTATCAAGGAGGTTCTTCTAAATTGAACCTACCTGATCACAGGTACAATATTTATACTATAAAACGGTCCTCACAGAACCGGAGGTTAATGCAACCAAATCTCGACGAATGACAAAGCCATATTCGTCCATATCTGCTGTTATCACTAACATTTAAATGCAGGTACAAACGACAGTGTTGCAGCCTCATTCCAGCAGAGTCGGATTCATTACCACATGTTCATGCTAAAACTACAAAGACATACTATAAGCATCAAGATTCAAGAATCAAGAAAGCTCAAGAATTAAAGACAAAGACTTCCGCAAACTCTGATATTCAAGATCTTCCTTTAAGATATCAATTCTATCAAGGGAGATTGTTAGAAAGCTTTCAAGATGATTCAAAGTATGAGCATGTTGGTCAAGTACAAGATCGCGAGATGGAAAAGATGATAAAGACAAGCAAGGAAAAGATTTAAAGATCTCAAACATAAAGACAAAGTCGAAAGACAATGACAAAGGCTCAAGATCAAAGATCACAAAGCATGAAGGAACAAGCCTACAAAGTTGACAGAGACAAAGATCATAAGAGCTTAACGAGTAAAGCAATCTCATTAATCTCACAAAGGAGTGTCACAATGAACTCACTTCGGGGGAGATTGTTAGCCTCAAATATTGAGTCGAACAAGGAAGTTCGTTCATTAAGAATATTAGGTCTCGGTCAATTTAATTAAGTAACATTGTAATAGGCTAGATTGGGTAAACGGGCTCATTAATGTAAGCTAATCGGTCACGTGTATCGGGCGAAAGCCCAAGTAATCCCGAGCCCGACCCGTAGAAATACCATAGGCATGAATGCCTCATGGTTTAACTATAAATACTCCTCTCCAAGGATGGAGAGGGTGTTGGTTCTCATTTGTTTCACATACAAGTTTAATCAACCACTCTAGTTTCTCTCTCTAAAATTCTCTCTAACCTCTCTCTAAATTCTTATCATATACCCTATCTTATTTTTCTTGTATCTATGGTAAAGTGAAGGTGATTACGGGTTCTGACACTAAGGAGTAACATTTTTATAAAGGTAAACTGGGTTTAAAAGGCTTAAAGGGTTTGATCACTCTTTCTAATCTCTACCGATACCAATATTCTAGAAAAGGTGACCAAATCAGACATACATACCCATAACAATGGGATAGACACATATGACTGCATTCGAACCTTAACTCGAATAAGCTAAAGAATAGGACTAGTAATCTTTACCAAAAGTCGTAAACCAGCAAGCGCGACAAACCTCATATACACATCCATAACGATAGAATAAACATATATGATTTCATTCAATTCCCTTACTCAAGTAAAACCGAGGGTTAGAAAGAAGAGTTATATATGGTATGAATCTTCTAATCCTTTCACCAAAAAGTAATAAACCAACAAGGCGAACAAAATCACACATACATGGCCGTAACAATGAAATAGACATATGTGATTGCTCGTATCCTCATTCGAGTAAGACCTAAGGGTTAGGGATTAGGAAAAGAAAATAATTGTTGTTAAATAAAAATATATACAAATCAAATAGTCTAAGTCCAAACAAATACGGTACAAGTTGCTAGATACTTTCCCGACCGTTCCCATAATAAAGACACAAAAGTATATGCATGAACGTCTTGATCATAGATCAATGAAAACAACCCTTAGTTGGCGTTCCCGTAATGATCAACTCCCAATCATCCATACTATACATACTTTTACAAAAAATAAGTGGCGATATCTACCACTTTATACAAAACTTTACATCGTTGATTTATAACACATATCAACGAATAATCGATCCCTTAAATAATACATTGGTTTAAGCTGAACCGACTATCTCCATAAATTCCTCCTCTTTTTTGTAGCAATTTTCAAATTTTTTTCGATTTTTTTTGTTTTTTTTAAACAAACCATACACTACGAATCTCGATGTAATTTCACCATCTTCATGATCATAATAGCTTTGGATAATTTCTTCTATAATTCTTCGTACTCGGATATACCAATAATTGTGAAAATAGTAAGAATACATGAGTTTAACTAATTTTACATTCCCATTGCAATGTGCAATTTTCCCAACCATACCAGAGATAGAAAATGATACAGGACACAGAAAATACATACTTTACACTAAAGAAACTAGCAACTGATAAATAGACTTAATCTAACAGGGTAGGTTAAGGTGTAAAGGTGTAATGAAACAAATAGTTGGTAAAAACAAGAATGGTTAAAGAGGTTTTTCTAGGAGAATCTTACTCTTAAAGTTAGAGTAAACAAAGGATTTATATACAGGTTAACTAACAAATGTGGTTAGTTAAATACACAATATATATAGGCTCTTTTAGGTGTAATCCTAGAAATTTACCAATTTAAACAAATTACTCCAATTAAATCCATAATACTAATTATTGTGGTCTCGAATAGATATACCAAGCCAAGTTATAAAGTCTGCAACATCACCGGCACACTTATATTTTTATGAGATTTAAGTAAATATTCAAAAACAGATAAGGCTGGATCCTCACAATATCTAATAAGGGTTTTGTGTGCAAGTTATGTAACTAGTAATTTCACAAAATTATGCTCGATTTTTTTTATAATTTAAGCATATTAATGTGAAAAATAGGACAAGTAGCGTTCTAATTCTCCTCCCCACACTTAAATTATACAATGCCCTCATTGTATAAAAATAACATTAAAAACGGAAAAAAAGGAATTAAAACAAGAAAATCCCCTGATACTTGCTCGGTATGATTCTCCATGTTGAGTTTATGATCAAGAATGTGTGTTGTAAATGCGTTTAGATGCCAACATGACTACAACACACATAGATTCCAGATTATAGATACTCCACCAATGTTCTCGATTTCTTTTCAGCGAGGTCCTGTGCAGGATATAAGAAAACCATGCAAACCTATCTCGGGTATTCTACGGTTAATAAAGAAAAACAAAAATAAAAATTGTACAGGAAGTCGATACGCTATATCCCAAAACCAGGATACACCGTATTAAAGCCTGTAAAAACTATCTGAATACGGGCCAGTCTACCAAATACGCCATATCATATAATGAATATAACGTATAGACAGAACTGACAATACTATTTTAAATGCAGAAAAATAAAAAGACTAATAACGTCCTGACAATCAGTACGCCGTATGGTGTGGAGTAGATACGCCGTATTAATGTCTGGAAAGACAGACTCGATAAAATAAATTAAAAACAGTCCGGGTTGTCTCTTGGAAAGCACTTTTCTTTACAGCGAAGTCTATAAGTTAGACTTTTCTTTAGGTTCTTCACTCCGCCTTTGTCACCAACCATCCTTCGTCCATGTTATGAAAGATCTCTCGGTAAGCGTGACATGCAGCTTGATTGGTTCTTGTTAAATCATCATATTCATATTACTTTATAGCACATATTCTTCTTCCTGTCCAAATAAATACTTGATCATCTCAAACTCTATAATCTTGCAAACTGGCAATCCTTGATTGGGATCATCAAACGAATCACATTGCCCTTCTTTGCGTTGTTCCTCCCTTTCATGAATATTACTGTAGTGGCTTGCACTACCATTCCTACCATTAAGATAAGGGTCATAGGTAGTATTGACGTTCGCATATGGTCAACGTTTATGATCCCTCTAGTTATTAAATGGAGGGCATTCGTGATCGTTTATTTTCCACCAACATTCCTCAAGTTTTACTTACAATTCATAATAGGTTCGTAAATCTGGTCGATATAGTATATTAGTGAGGTCTAATACGGCGTATCCAAGGTATTTAGCGTGGGCTTCATGGTTATTATATCATAGAATAATCCTTAACCGCCTCTCAATACGACGTATTTATGCATTTGGATATGGTGTATCGAAACGAAAACATGCTTGTTCTTAAGATTGACTAAAGTTTCATATACGGCGTATCTGCTAATGTGGATACGTCATATTCTTCAAAGTCAGACAATGGTCTTGAATTCGTCTAAGTCTTGGGATATGTTGTATCTGTCTAGAATGATACGCCATATTGATGTCAGATTCAATAAACTCTCTTAAACTTCTTCATTTATGCTCTAAAACACGTTCTTTTCTTTATCTTTCACCAATTGTTCGATACTAACTAAGATTCATAAAGATAAGCAATTAAGTATCAAATATTATATAAAATAATATGAAACGAGCAATATAGATGGGATAAATGATGCTAATAATTAGACGTTATTTGAAGTCATCAGAGGATGACTGGCAATAATATTTGAGAAGACAACTAGGGAGTAGTGCATGATTAGGTAAACACGTTTGATTAACCATACGCGTTTTTCCCATTACTTTTACTTTTCTTGCATAATTAGAAGTAGTTTAATTTATTAGTTTAATTAACCCCCTCTTAAAACCCAAGATTTACTTGCTTTTAAAAAAATATAAAAAATACAAAAATAATCTTCCTTTACCCTTAGAACCTAGTGAACATACAATTCGATCCTACCTAAACTATTCCCCTAGAGAACGATAATAACCTCTCGAGTCTTGCCTATACCACACTACAACGGTTAGGTACACTTACTAGGAGGGTTGTAAAACTTCTATGTTGCAATCCATCGCATCAAGTTTTTGGCGCCGTTGCTCGGGAGTAGTCTATGTATCAGATTCTATCTAGCATAGGTCTACTCACAAGATTCCTATCAAGTGAGATTTTTCTTTTTCTTTTTAGTTAGCTTTCTTTTAGTGTATCTTTTCTTTGTGTGTCTGTTTTGTAATTTTCATTTGACTATTCCATTCTTCGTCATGGAGAACGCGAATCCATTGTCACCACCTAAATCGCCTAACTCACTTAGACATAGGACGATTCAAGAAATCAACGCGCGCTTAGAATCGAACTTGACTTCCCCACCTCTTTAAAGAGATCTTTTCCACTTAGAAGGAGATGTTGAATTTGTTAAATTATTTAAGAAATATGAGATCGGAGATTCTAGTGAGGAAGAATTAGAAGAAGAAGACGAGGTAGTAGAAGTAGAGGAACTAGGTGTCGAGTACTTTGATAAATTCCCAACTAATTTTTTTTAGCATATCATAAGTACTTACTAAGCGACCCTATCCCACCGTTCTTTATGAGACCCCTAATTATCGTGGGAGGAACTCCCTCAAACCTAAAAATCCCTTGTAACATATAACACGTACATGTATGGAAAGCTAACATAGATCTTAAATCCCTCATTAACAACATGAGTCGTATGCATTACAATTGGATCATGAAAAGGCAACTAGAACCAAGGATTGACATTAAGGACCCTAGAAGAATAAGTGATTTTACGGGAAGGATTAGAGGGATGCATATCTTTGTAGGAAATTTCACTTACGTTAGTAGAGGATATTAGTTCAGTTTTAGACCCTTGCTGATCACAAGTAGTGCTAGGAGAACCATTTATTAAAACATCGAACATGACTTATGATTTATCACTAAGAATAGTGAAATTCACAAATGGAGTTGATGAAATTACATACAAAATGCCCCATAAGATATAGCAATTTTAATCATTGTCTAATATGGAAAAAGAGCACAATCAATCGGTCTATTTTAGGAACGAAGAGGATATGAAGAGAGGAGTAGGCTACGTAATGGAAAAGATATTTGGTTTTTATAAGGAATGCCTAGAATTAGGACCCAAATATAAAACCAACAAGGATAAGGATAGTAGTGTAAGTGATGTGGGAGTCACGTAAGGAGAGTGACTCCGAGTCTAGCTAGAAGAGTTGTTAATAAAGAAAAGAGCTTATTGAGAGGCAACCCAATCTTTTATTTTATACATTTTAGAAGTGTCGTGTGTTTTTAGTTTTCATTATTTGTCTTGTATGTTTGAATTATATGTGATCATTCTTTGTTTTGTCTTTAACTTCATCTTAATTACAGTCAAAGGTATTTTACACAAAAAAATATAGGGGAAAACATCTGGTTCTTAAGAACCATTTCAAACATGTAAAATAGATAGTTTAAGTTAAAATCACACTTTTATGTTTTATTTTTTTGTTTTGAGCCATATATTTGTACTAACCGTTTTCGTGGCCTATGTAGTAAAATATTTCAAGAAAATCATTAACATGATATGTTTGTTGAATTTTTTTTCTTCAGAAAACGAAGAAATAAAATTTCACAGTGTGTGGAGACGATGTCAGGAATAAATCCTAACGGCGTCACCACTATAGCAAAAAAAATTGTGTTTTTTTCAAATTTTTGAAAAGTTATTTTTGTTTAATTTTTAGAATTTTTAATTTTCCAAATTTTTACAGAAAGTCACGATTACATTAGTACTAACATTATACCTTTATTGCTTTCTTAGGATTTTAATTTATGATTACTAGGGTTGTATATTATTTCCCGCACTCTTGGTATAGTTGTCTTTGTCTTTGATTCACAGGTTATATTAGATGAGGAGAGTCCGGAAGCTCTTATGATTTTCACTTAGACGATTCTTGGATGACGATTGTGCCAGTTTATCTTGTTTCTTCTCCGATATTAAGCAAACCAGGGGAGTATTAGTTTCTCTCGCTTTTTATTTATCTTCCTTTTATTCGTTTTTCGGGTACTCATAGAACATTGGGGACAAAGTTCAAAATAAGTGTAGGGGTAATAAAAGCCTTAGAAACTATTCTTTTATTTGCATTTGCTTTGTTCTTAAAATAATGTGTAATATACCGAAACATAGTTTAGGAAGGTAATTTTAGCTCAAATTTATAAAAATTATGGCATATATCGGTAAAACTGCAGTATTAGATGCGTCTCATAGATAGAAGTTATATGACTAGCACAAATAACCCCACACTCAAAAATTCCATCCTCAAAATGTGAGGTTCACCCCTAGATTGTTAGGAATAAAAGCATTCATTTTTAATGTTTATGAGAGTGTACCGGTAGTATTATAGATTCTACAAGTTGCTTTAGCGATTCATTCCGAGACTGCTAGTGAGATCGCATTCACGTGATTTGGATTTGCTAAGTAAGAGACATTAGGATAACCCTTGTTTTTAGCCTTCGTTTGATATGGTTATGATGATCTCCTCGATCATATAACTACCCCCACACCCTTGCTTCGCACTTATTTTTAGTGCAAGATACCCCTAGTACACCCCTCTGAGCCTATCTTTTTGTGGTTCTCGTAATTTTCTAGTGGATTTTGGATTATTAATGAAGAGCATTATTTACACCCCACCAAAATATTACACCCAAATCGCCTTAGCCTTCCTTGTATGTACTTATTTTTAGTACATTATTGTTATCACATTTGTTAAACCCTAGTTAATTGTTTACTTGATTACATGGTTGCTAAGTCGAGTCTATTGTTAGTGTATACAGTTTTGGGACGATTGATATTCATGGTAGTTTTCATTATATGGAGAAATGGGGAAGAAAGTCAAATTATTTCCCCCCATACGTGCTTAATATACTATATGTTTGTTTCTCCTTCTAATTCATGTCATTAGTTAGTTTATTTTATTGAGTATTAAAAACTCAAGTTTAAGGGTGCAACTATAAGCCTCAAGTCATGTATAGTGTTATTTATTTTGAACAGATGACAGGGAAAAAGTGTATATAAAAATGAAAAAAGAAAAAAAAATATGTTAGAAAATACGGGTTGCCATCTTGCTTATGTTTATGTCAAGAAAGAGTCAAGAAAAGAAAAAGAAAGAGTTTGATGTATATTTGTGTATATTTGTCATAGTTTCGTCGAGTCTTAGCTTAGCAACGCCTTTTACATGTATTCTTGTAGATTATTTTCTTGCCACAAGTTAAAATCCCCCCATATCCCAATCGTGTTTCCTTTACCCTACACCTAATGTTACAACCCTTTAAAAGACCTCTTTGATAGTAATTCCTAGGTGCTTACGCCAAAGTGGTGGAGGTTTTGATTCTTTATCAAGATTATGATAATCTATATACAGTAGAAACTCTATAAAATAATACACTTGGGACCACTAAAATTTATTAATTAAAAGAGTTATTAATTAATCGATAAATTAATAATTATTAATTTATATATTAATTAATATTTTATTAATTTATAGTATACAAATGGTTGGAAGATAACATGACTTTTGAGAACTCAGATGGACTATGGATGTTAGTGCAAATACAATTGCGAACTGCTTTCGTCATTGTAAACTTCGATCAACAGATAACATGACTT